>JAJOZX010000460.1:112500-370000 GCA_023014485.1 Bathynomus jamesi | reverse complement strand
CTCTTCGTAATAGTTTTGAAGAAACTCAAATCGCAGACAAGGATTTGGGCACGGGGGTGGAAGTTTTACTGGGCACTCAGTCCTACGAATTTCTCGTCGTCGGAGAAGTGATGCGAGTTTTTTCGTTTTTTTGTTTTTGTCGGAAAAGAATACGCCTTGTATTTTCAACATTTTATTAAATGATAAAGCTCTGAAGAATGTTTTATAAATTAGTACATAATAGCATTTACTGTATACAACACATTTTTACATTATTTATTTTTCATTGTTTCTTACCCATATAGGGGTGACAATAATCTCATTTTTTATATTATATATATATACACACTCACCCAACTTAATTTATTTACAGAATTAGCATTCATTGCATTTTCAAATTAGCTATAGAACAAAAGCCTCATCCTTAAACGCCACAAAAAACTGTTATTGGTACATTTTATAATTTTACACAATATTGCTAGAATTGATGAAGTTACAATTATATATAATATATATATATATATATATATACACGCGTAAAACTTCACACAATTCAACGAGTGCACACAAACGGGAACCGTTTCTTTACGTGTGTGCATACCAGAGCATCATTCCGCTCGGTGTCGCACAAATCGAATAATTTTAAAAAATTTGTAGCCTCATTCCCGTGGGCCATATGCATGAGAAATGATAGGCAGTAGTTGCCGCAGGTATTGCTGTAGTAGCCCTGGAATCGGTAAGGGTTCCAGACAATTTTGGGAATATGCAATTGCTCGAGAAATTTTACAATAATAGCATCATTCCAAGGATGGCTTCCAGTGAATTAAAATAGTACATTCGCTCCCTATTTTTCAAATAAATGGCTAGCCAATAAATCCCTTCTCCGTCACTACCATTCGTATTTTGAATAAGTGCGCCGCAGTGTCTCGTAGCTGGAAGCTTCAGCGTTTCATTCTTCCCAAACACGCCTATAAATCTATAAATTTGAAGCGTGTGAATCGGTCACCATTCATTACTCTTTGAAGTGTATTCGTATCCATTTTTAAAAGTCTGCGACTACACCTCTAAACTATCAATCTCTATTAGGGCTTGCGATTCAAGGTATACTAGTACACTAATAGGAGCGTCTAGCGGCTTGGCGAATTCCAATCTGACAGAGGTTTCCATCTGCTGTTGGTTTATGTGCGTACTTATACTCCTAGATAAGTCTGTCGAGGTGTCAAACGGGTAAAGGTTAATCTATTCGACAAACTCCTACTGTGTTACGCCAATTCCTTATTCATTACAAGTATCGGCAATATGTGCAAGATTACTATAAATTCTCGAGCAAAGCGGGAACACGGCTTCTGTTCAATAATTCGTTTCTAATGTCCCCACTAAGGCGACTCCATTGACGTGTAGGGTTATATTTTTAAGGCCGAAATTAAATGCGTTCTTTTTTATATTTTCCATTCACAGAAACGTGCTCCTGCATTCTAATTAATAACCTTCTAGGTAGAGCTCCAAGAGCAACATTTTCTCTCTGTTTCGATATTAGCCTTGAGGGCAGCGTATATAGTTTGAGCTGGACTCTGTTAATTGGGTATTTTACTGTGGCGTGTAGTACATTTTTTAAAATTTCTATTTGTTTAGCCGAGCTTAATTTTACTCGACGCACGCGGAGATATGTTTCCATAACACAAATTATCACAGGCTTCGAGCTCTCTTCTTGGCCAGCCCCCAGATTTAAACAAATCTCAGAGCTCGTACTAGTGAGTTTTATTTTCATATCCACCCCATTCGCAAGTAGCTTCTCCTGGAATGTGAAATCTGTGTGTAGACGCCCGAAGCATTCATATATCTTCTTTTTAGAATTTTTAAATTTGTCCTGTATACTACTTTCATCTTTAGCTTGATAATAGCCTTCGGCAGTTGCGAAGGTATCCTTCGCTTCTATTGAAAAGTTGAGGACATTTTCCAGGGAGGTGCATAGTGATAATAGCTGGGATAAAAAAAGTAAGGGCCTGAGCTTGGGATCACGAACTCTATAGCAGCACTCGGTGACCGAATGGTGTTTGACGGATTAACTGTAATAAAGTCACTGTGCTCAATAGAGACCTGTGTTGGGGCATGTCAAAGAGGGCCAGCTCCAATTTACAACATCGTGAACTGCACGGATAGAGGAAACAGGCCATAGTGAGGCAGAAACAGTGACACCTATCTCGGCAAGTAGTAAACAGTCTATCATTCATGAGAGCAGCGTCCTTAGCTTATATCCTTTAAAAAAGTTGTCACCTATAGGTTTCATTCGCTTAGAACACTTATTCTTTTTTGATGGCCTTTTACGTTTAACGCCACGTGCTGGTAACCCCTTCTTCTTCTTCCGAACAAGCCTGTTCTTCTTCCCACTACCACGCATTTTTCTCTTTGCATCTTTCATGATTTCGTCCCGTGTACGCTTTAAGTGCTTTTTTTAGAGCTTCTTTAGGCTTAGTACCCGCCATTATATCTTCTACCGTGTTAAGTCTTGTTTGTAACTATTTCCTGCCGAGATATCTGGCACCACTCTTCAGCAAGGGGACATCCGTATGCAGTATGATTGAAAAAATGGATCCAATCCCACTCCCGCGCTGGTATCTCACCCCTAGATAGACTGTGAAAGGCCTTCGGGTCATAATATCACAGTGCGAAGAAAGTGCAGCTTCACTGTTAAGCTCCTGTCACCGAATAGAAAACTTTTCCCCTCAATCATTCTTATATATATTGAGATATTAGTTAGTAGGTTAGTTGCGACATTGACAATGAGGCTTGTCGAATGTAATGCCTAAGCTCCTTCCTCTATGATTGGGAATGTGAGCGATACGCAGCAGGCGCGCCTGGGTATCCCCAACAAACTGATGTTCCACGATATTGCTGTAAATATAGCACATGTCCGGGGGAGGGTAGCCATCGTTCAATTTCTCCAATTTCAGCTGATACATTAAGCTGCACAAGTCAAGTTGTGCTTCGTGAAAGGTATCTCTTTGGAGGGCTGCTCCATATCACCCCTCGGTTATAATTTTGAACAGCCCTTTGTCTTTAATATTTCTGTTAGCCTCTGGTTTTAGAGTCAGAGTATGTGCCGGGGCATCTTTGTTTACGATTTCATATACTAAATCAACCGTAAGATTTTGTCTTTTCAAACTACCATTTAAGTCTCTCACAACATCCTCGGCTGCGCCATAATGACCCGGGCTTAGTGTTACTATTGCAGTGTAGTACTGTGCCTCCCCACTCCAGTCGGCACGCATGGTTTCGTCCCGAGTTACCCCGGCATTTTCACACTCATCACGGCTTCTAGGAACCTTAAAAACGGATTCTTTATTATCAATACTTAAAAACTTGGTAGCATATTCACATTTTCCTACCTCATATGATTCCCGGCCCAATTCAATAGGCTCAAGTTCTGTTACAAAGTTGGCCAGGGTGTTGCCAGGATGTACAGAGAGAAAAGAAGGGGACGGAAGTGTGACGTAGAAGTGGTTAGGCGCCATGTTGCTTACTATTTAAGCTTCATTATTGCATCAGCTTTTATATAGGTGTTGAAGCAATCTGGGTACCCTAGCCATTTCACCAGATTCATTTTTCTCTTTCCTGAACCTTTGCTGCCTAAATTTTTTCAATTTTAAACACATTTTTTCCTAAATTAAATGTCACTTTCTGCTGCTCCTCACCGTAAAAGCCTCCTACAATTTCTTCCCCATTCAAATCTTCAACGTAGTTCATCATTATCTAAACAGATAAGCAAGATATTTGTAGATGAAGCCATATTTTTAACTTAAACCTCATATTGACAGATCTGATGTTATCATGATCTGCCGAGTTAACTAAAAATAGAAATTGAAATATGCATTTTATTATGAATTATACTTAAACATGCATATAAACAAAAATTAAATGCTTAAGATTTAAAATTAAACATTAAGCAAGACATGACTTCATCTTTAATAACGGAGAGAGAATATATACAGAAAATGAACATTACAGAATTTAATCAGATTTCATTATTAAGTTAAATCTAAAAAAATGATTAAGTAATTTAAAAAGAAACAATTGACCAATATTTTGGCAGAAATAAAATAGAAAGCAAATGAAAAATTTATTCAAACTCGTGTTATTCGATTTTGATCTTTATGTAAAAATGAATATCGAGTATAAAGATTATATAAATATAAGGATTATTTAAAGATAAGGATTACATAACCACAAGGATTATATAAATACAAGGATTAGATAAATATAAGGATTTATATAAATATACGAATTATATAAGAATTGTACGAATGAATATAAGAATAGAGGAATTGTTCACTGTTCATTTCCACATATATATATATATATATATATATATATATATATATATATATATATACGAACACTTTTATATTTTAGGAAAATGAAAAAATCTGTTGCGTAAATACAGTAACTGTGGATAAGACAGCTATGTGTCAAAATGTAGGCTGAGTTGTCAAGTAATTTTATTGCAAAAGAATCAGATGTTTAATTTAAATATATAATAATAATGTTATAACAGACCTTTTAGGCTGTTGAATAAGAAAAACCCAAGCGGTTAACGTTTAAATGTACGCATGGCCGGTGTAGTTACTTTTCGCCTGTAATATCAAAGTACGATGGATCATCATCGTGTTTTCACAGATAGAATTGATGTGTTCAACAACGTCTGTGATGCTAAATTGCTGGATAGGAGGCCCCAATCTTCGATTTTAAATGTGTTTGTAACAATACGCGGTATTAGGAATCAATTCCTCAAGGCAGTGTTTAATTCGAGAACTTTTATATGAAAATTAAAGAATCTGGTTTAACAATTAAATTATATTATAAAAATATTAATTTGCTCAACAAAATTATTTAAAATAAAGGTATTATTATAGTTTCAACCACAACTCGTTTTGAAAAATAAAAATTAGGTTTTCCAGTGGTTTCTGATGTGATTCATCCGAAAATGACATTCATTTCCGTCGCAAATTACTCGTTTTTGTGAAATCGGGGTTTTTGGGTGGGAGGGATCAAAAACGAGTGATTTGCGACGGAAATGACCCCCTCACCTCAGTTTCTAATAAAAATTATTGCAATGCGTAGAAAATAATAAATAAAACCTTTCCTTTAAGTAAAAAAAATTTCGGTTGATCATATTTATGGAGATATTTGCTTCTGAAATTTTAATTAACGATATCCATTTGACGTGACGTCAAGTCAAATGCGACTTTTTTCCTAAAATATTTTTCCTGATTGGGCTATTTTTTCGCTACTCTGCCACTTAATTAGTTGGTTGGGTTTTGTTCTGGCTATTTTTTTTCTAATTGGATTCAGTTTGGTCGTGTTTATGATAGAATTATGACGTGCTGTTCGTGTGGTTTCGACTTTGAGAACTTGATTCGTCATGTGCCCTAGATGAAGACTAAAAAAGTGCATAACTTAACATGTTATTACATTATAATTTAGGTCTCGGGGGTACGGGGGCGGAAACCCCGTAAAGATCACGCATCACAAATTGATCGGTATAGGGTTCCTAGGTTTTCCATTGGTTTCTGATGTGATTCATCTGAAAATGACATTCATTTCCGTCGCAAATCACTCGTTTTTGACCCCCCCCAACCCAAAAACCCCGATTTTCCACGCATTCCCCCATATTGTAGGTGGGGGGAATCACAAGAACGAGTAATTTGCGACGGAAATGAATGTTATTTTCGGATGAATCACATCAGAAATCACCGGAAAACCTAATTTTTATTTTTCAAAACGAGTTGTGGTTGAAACTATAAATTTACCAAAATAAATTTTTAGCTCAATTTAAATTTGGTTTATTATTATTATTATTATTATTATTATTATTATTATATTAACCCTTTACGGGCCTACGTCCCTATTTTGGGTATATACATTCCAATTGTTTTAAATCAGTCACAGTTGTACATTTTAATAATTCGCCAATTTATATGAGTTAATTAATTTATAATTAACTACCTCAATTCATATTTTGTAGATGCATTGAATTCGATCTACTTTTTTAATTATATATATATATATATATATATAATGAAGATAAAGAGATAATAATAACAATAATAATAATATTAATATATATATATATATATATATATATATATATATAATGAAGATAAAGAGAGAGTAATAACAATAATGATAATATTAATATATATATATATATATATATATATAGAGAGAGAGAGAGAGAGAGAGAGAGAGAGAGAGAGAGAGAGAGAGAGAGAGAGAGAGATGTTTCAGAAATAAATTTTGAGGTTTATGTTTAATGTACATAGTCTCGGATAAAACCTTCACGACGGGTATTAGCGGTCATGAGAGATGAAATTTATCTTTCAATGTGAGGTTACGTAATTTTGGTTTCATTAATTCGCGCGAAATTCAAAACAACAGGTGTCTCAATTCATCAGACATAAATTTTGAGGATTCAGTTTAGGTACACCACTTAGATAATATCATGGAGAAATGGTTTTAGCTGACGGGAAAAGGTTATTTTATCTTTAGTTGCGGGACTAGATAAGTAAAATCTTGGCGTCACTAATTCGCGCTGAATTCTAAACAATAGGTCTATGGAGCTAATCTGACAAACAGGAATTTGTTGAGAGGGTCACAAAGTGAATATTTTCTTATCTTTATTCTACTTTATTGAGATTTGATTTGTTGTTATATCGTGTGCGTCTAATATTTGAGCCGGATAACAGGTACCGACAAAGATAAAAAGAGGTAAATTCTCGGAGGACCACAAGGCAACGAAACCGGCATCCCCATTGGAAAACAAATCGGAACCACCTGTATGCGAAAAAGAGAGAGAAAAAATATATTATTGGATATATATATATATATATATATATATATATATATATATTATATTGCAGAAAAAAAATAAAAATAAATAAATAAAGAATTTGTGTGGGTATTTCTTTTTACGCTAATTAAGGAATAGCATGGATATGGGTCCAAATTCTCACTTAATCTGTAATTTGTGCAATCTAGTAACAACGGAAAACTTGGCGATTAGATGTGATTTCTGCCAACGACTAAAACTTTATCTGCATGAATTGGAATGATAGGGAAATAACTCTTGTCTCGAACGCGAAACACGTCGTGGGGATCAAATTTCTATGTGGCGCATGTACACAGACCGTAAATTCTTTCGCGGTCTTTAAAGAAATGGAGATAGCAGACTCGAAAGTTACAAAAAAGAATGAAATAATGGGGACACATGGGTCCGGAATGGTCCCAACGAAAAACCGGGTGGATGAGAGAGAACGAAATAACGAATAACAGCATAATAACGAACAACAATTTAATAACAAATAACGATATAAACAATATAATACGGAAGGAAGACATAGATGAAAGAAAAGAAATAAGTAAAAGTTGCGAAGTAGTCAAACGGTCCAACGAGCGAAATGATAAAAAGATAATAACTAAAAACGTAGAAAATAAACAGCCAAAGAAAAATAATGATAATGCCAAAATTAAGAACTTTGAAAATAATAAGAAAAGAAGCAGAAGCGTAGAAAATATCGTATGTAAATACTACGCGAAAGGGAACTGCAGATATCGGGATGGGCAATGCATATATGCACATCCCACATTATGCAAAATTACACAAGTGGATACTGCAAATTTGATAAGAAATGCATGTTCCACCATCTTACGGTCTGCAACACTTATGCAAGATATGGGAGTTGCAAATACGAAAAAAATGCCGATACCACCACCCTCAAAGGAACGCAACGATGAACAGAAAAAACGAACATCAAAGAAGAGTGCCAATTTTTTAGACGCAGCCAACACATTTCAGCTGCTAAATACTATCCAGCAATTACAAAACCAGCTGACAAATATAAATATAGAAATCCGAGAGCCGGATAACAGGTACCGACAAAGATAAAAGATAAATTCTCGGAGGACCACAAGGCAACGAAACCGGCACCCCATTGGAAAACAAATCGGAACCACCTGTATGCGAAAAAGAAAGAGAAAAAATAAAAATAATCCTAGCCAACATACAGGGCCTTAAATCAAACCATTCCACGAACAAAGTTGTATACCTGAAAGGACTCATGCAAGAAGCCGGAGCAGACTTTGCATGCCTCACGGAAACTCATCTAAAGGACTGCCAGGCGAACTGTGAAAATTGTGAGTCCTGTATTGACAAAAAAGAAATACAAATTGACAACTATAACATCCTCCGAGCCGACAGAACAGTGAGACGTAAAGGAGGATGTGCTATTTACACACGCGAAAGGCACATAGCAGAAATGGCTATAAGTACCTCAAACAACTACGTAGAATGTGTAGCAGCAAAAATTGAAAAATTAAATATGGTACTAATTGTAATGTACAGACCCCCAAACACGCCAACCTCAAAATTTTCAGATTCCATTACAGAGGTAAGAAACTTGGTAAAAGATCTACACTCTCCAACCCCAAATATTTTTCTCTGTGGTGATTTTAATTTCCCATTCATGAAATATAAAAGGATAGGAAAAAATATATGTATACACCAGGACAAGGGGGGCACACGAGAAGACCAGGAGCAGGTAAAAATGCTACTAGCTCTAGCTGATGAATTTATGTTAACGCAAGAAATAACAGAAAACACAAGAAAAAACAACTGCCTAGATTTGGTATTCACAAACAACAGTAATCTAATTGATAATGTAGAAATATCCCCAACTATGATATCGGACCACAACATCATTGAAATAACAACTAATATAAAGGCAACAGGAAAGGAAAGAACACGCACAACAGAAAGAAGCAAATTCGAAATTTTTAATTTTCACTCCAAAGCTATAAACTGGGAAGATGTGACATCCAGCATGGAAGTAATAGATTGGAAAACCATTTTCGAGGCCAAGACAACGGAGGAGATGCTAATGACGTTAGAGGAGAAGACGTTAGAAATTGTGGAAAAACATGTCCCAAAGATACAACAAAGAGGAAAGAGAAGCAGGTTCGAAAGACAAAAGAGGGCATTGTTTCGAAAGAGAAAAAGAGTGACTGCAAAATTAAGTAATTGTAAAGATAACAACATCAGAAAAATATTAAATGATAAACTGCAAAGTATCGATGTCGTCATACAGGAACTAATCGAGAAGCATACAGAAAAAGAAGACGACGCTATAGAAGCGATAAAGGCTAACTCAAAGTACTTCTATAATTTCGCAAAAAGAAAGTCGAAAAACCATGCGACTATCGGACCTTTAAAAAATGAGAACAGTGATTTATCTGATGATCTAACAGAAGTATCTGAAATATTAAGAGCTCAGTACGAATCATCTTTCAGTATCCCAAAAACTGACAAATTGATATGCGATAGAAACGCGTTCTTTGAAGAAGAACCACAAGGGGAAAGTATAACGGATTTCGACTTTACGACGGATGATATTACACAAGCCATAGGGAAACTAAAACACACTCAGCGGCAGGACCGGATAAATGGAATGCCACACTGATCAAAAACTGCAAGAATGCAATCGCTGAGCCCCTATACTGGATATGGAGACGATCACTAGACACGGGAGAAATACCGGGCATCCTGAAGAGCGCGAACATAGTCCCAATATATAAAGGAGATCGATCCGAGGCCAAAAACTATAGGCCAGTATCGCTTACATCCATCTCACTAAAATATTTGAAAGAATAGTTAGACAGAAAATCTATGACTTTTGGAAACTCAGAAAAAATTCAATGATAACCAACACGGGTTTCGGTCAGGCAGATCATGCCTATCACAACTAATGGAACACTACAACATTATTGATTCACTTGAAAGTAATGAAAACTATGATGTACTATACACAGACTTTGCTAAAGCGTTCGACAAGTGTGACCACGGAATCATAATACATAAACTGAAATATATGGGAATAACAGGAAAAGTAGGGAAATGGATATATAATTTCCTTAGTGAGCGGCGGCAAGTCGTTACAGTACAAGGAGTATCTTCATCAGAATCAGAGGTCCTCAGCTCAGTACCACAAGGAACAGTATTAGCTCCACTACTCTTCATAATCATGCTAACTGACATAGATGAGGACGTTACCAGAGACAGCACAGTAACATCCTTTGCGGATGACACAAAGATCAGTAGAAAAATAAGAAACCCAGAAGACATAGGATCTCTACAAACCGACATAAACAGAATCTACAAGTGGACGGAAGACAACAATATGAAGTTTAACACCGAGAAATTTCAGCTATTACGGTACGGAAAAAGAAGACCTAAAATCCATGGAATATTATACCCCAAATGGACAGGAAATTCAGAGAAATTCCAGAGCAAAAGATTTAGGGGTTGTAATGACAGATGATGCGAAATTTGAAACACAAAATAAGATAGCAGTAAACAGAGCAAAGAGAATAACGGGTCAGATATTGAGAACCTTTAAACGAAGGGATAGGAATGTAATGATTCCTCTACTGAAAACCCTGATAATACCCAAATTGGAATACTGCTCGGTCCTAACATCCCCATATAAAAAAGAAGACATTAGACAGCTGGAAGGGATCCAGAGAAGCTTCACAGCCAAGATCAATGGGTGCAAAGAACTAAATTACTGGGAAAGGTTACGCGAACTAGACCTATATTCACTGGAAAGGAGAAAGAGAGATACACCATTATTTACACTTGGAAAATAATGGAGAAACTAGTCCCTAATCTTACTCTGAACCCTATAACTCCCCAAACAACGGTGGAAAGTAGAAACGGTAGACTGTGTCGTATTCCCAAATTGAAGGCGAGACAGGGAACATCCTTAACCCTGAAAGAAAATAGTTTTGTAGTGAGAGGACCAAAACTGTTTAATCAGTTGCCCAAAGACCTAAGAAACACGAAGGGAGTTGCAGTGGAAATCTTCAAAAGAAGACTAGACGCCTGGCTCAGAACAATCCCCGATGAGCCGGGCGTACCTGGCTATGTGAGATGGAGAGCGCAAGAATCCAACTCAGTACTTCACCAGGCCAACTCGAGAGGAGCGGCGACAAGCTTGACCTTTGCGAAATGAGAAATCATCGCGCGAAACCTTTGTAAGGTTGTATGGTAAGGTATATATATATATATATATATATATATATATATATACTCATTGTAAGCAGATTAAGCCTTTTATTTCGTCAGGGAAAAAGTATGCGATTTTATTTGATTTAATTATTCTACACCAAAATTAACTGCACTACAAATGTTATTAATATATATATATATATATATATATATATATATATATATATATATATATATGTATATATATATTTTCATATATATATATATATATATATATATATATATGTATATGAAAATTATTTCACGAAAGTAACATGTGAAAAATATTTATGATGAATAAAACCACGAAGGAAAGGAAACACAGAGTGGTGCTCAAGCGCTTTCGTATAATGACATCCTCAGGAACACTGAAGTAAATAAAGAGTTCAAGTCTATATATATGTTACAAAAAAAAATAATATATATATATATATATATATATATATATATAATAAATATAGAAATAAAAATTGTGGGGGAACATACACATTTGTAAGGAAAACTACCAATTTTAGCACTTTGCCCGAATTCAACACAAGATCAAATGGATTGTTTACAACCAATTTTATAGATAATGCCTGAATGATATATAGGTAAAAAAAAAAATAAAAAATAAAAATAAACTGAAAAATAAAAATTGTAAGAGGAGCATACAATTTTGGTCGTTTTATACTTTTTTATACATACTGTATACACACACACACATATATATATATATATATATATATATATATATATATATATCTATATATATATAATATATATATATATATATACTATATGATCAAAAGTATTTGGACACCCCGGAAAATCCGCATTTCTGCAAATATCACCTTCGCCGAAAGGTATGCTGGAAAAAGCGTGGCGAAACTATAATGCTGAGGTGTTCTGTTAAGTTATCAGTAACTGTTGTGAAGCCATGCCGCGCGGACGTGAACTCTCCGAGTTCCAACGTGGACTCGTCATCGGATGTTATTTAAGTAACGTTTCTATACGAAACATTGCAGCCAAACAGGATATACCAAAGTCGACTGTAGCGGATGTTATCATGAGATGGAAGCACAACGGTGCAATTAACGCGAAAAAACGTTCCGGACGACCACGCAAACTGACGGAACGTGATAGAAGAAGTCTGGTACGACATGTCAAGAAGTCCCGCACGTCCTCTGCCGCTTCCATCGCTGAGGAGGTAGGAAGAGCATCCGGTACCTCCGTTAGTACTGTAACTATCCGCAGAGAGATGAACAGACTCGGTTATTATGGTAGAGCAACTGTACACAAGCCACTGATTACAAAAGTTAATGCCACGCGTCGTTTGGCCTGGTGTGTCTCCCGTCGTTCCTGGACCGTGGAGGACTGGAAAACTGTTCTTTGGAGCGACGAGTCGCGGTATTCACTCTTCCAGTCTGATGGCGTGTTTGGGTGTGGCGACAGCCCGGAGAACGGCTTCTTCCTGACTGTGTACGTCCAACGGTGAAGTTCGGTGGAGGGTCCATCATGGTATGGGGTTGTTTTTCCTGGCTAGGGCTCGGCCCGTTAGTTGTTATACCCACACCATGAAACGCTGACGTTTATCTCGACGTTCTGGACAATTCGGCCCTCCCTACACTGTGGCAATACTACGGAGATGGCCATTGTTTGTTTCAACAGGATCGAGCTCCCTGCCATACTGCAAGGCGTGTGCAGACTGGTTTCGTGAAAATAAGGTGGATTTGTTAGACTGGCCTGCTCAGAGCCCCGATCTCAACCCAATCGAGCACATGTGGGACGAACTGGAGCGACGGATACGAAACCGCACACCACGCCCGGCTTCACTTGCATCTCTTGCATCAGCTCTGCAAGAGGAATGGCGAGCCATTCCTGCACAGACTTACCGAAAACTGGTGGAAAGTATGCCTCGACGTGTTGACGCTGTAATAAAAGCAAAGGGTGGACCTACTGGTTACTAAATGCCATAATAAAACCATTTTTCCCAAAACCATGCGGTGTCCGAATACTTTTGATCATATAGGATTATAGTGTATATATATATATATATATATATATATATGTGTGTTTATATATATATATGTGTATATATGTATAAGAAAGTATAAAACGACCAAAATTGTATGCTCCTCTTACAATTTTTATGTTTCAATTATTTTTATTTTTTATTTTTTTTGTGACCTATATATCATTCAGGCATTATCTATAAAATTGGTTGGAAACAATCCATTTGATCTTGTGTTGAATTCGGGCAAAGTGCTAAAATTGGTAGTTTTCCTTACAAATGTGTATGCTCCTCCCACAATTTTTATTTCTATATTTATTTTATATATATATATATATATATATATCTTTTTCTTGTAACCTAGAGTATATAGGGTTTTGAACTGTTTATTTACTTCAGTGTTCCTGAGGATGTTATTAGACGAAAGCGCTTAGCACCACTCTGTGTTTCCTTTCCTTCGTGGTTTTATTCATATATATATATATATATATATATATATATATATATAGCCTATCAGAGGGGGGCTAGGAGGGTCATTTGGCCTGGGCCTCAATGTTAAGGGGAGCCTGAAATTTAGAAACTTTCAGGTTTGAATATAATGTTTTGCAGTAAAAGTAATAATTGGGTTGGGTTTAGCTGTGAAGAACTTCATTATACGTAGATTATGTCCTCTCCATTAAATATATACAAATTAAATAAATAGTGCAATCTTGCAACTATGCTTATGGATTGCCGCGGATATATATATATATATATATTTATTTATTGCCTTCTAAACAAGCCAACTGGCTGATTAAGCCACCTCCTGTAAATAAATAAATAAATAAATATATAAATAAATAAATATATATATATATATATATATATAATATATATATATATATATATTATATACACTCCTCCTGATTAAGACTTCTAAGCCAACTGATGCTGTCAAGAGCTCCAGTATGCGATTAGGTTAGGTTAGGGTACCCCTTTTAGGGAGAGGTCATTATCTCGGGCCTCCCTTCAACCCGCCCCCTTCATGCAGCTTGGGGGCTAAACCCCCTCCCTCTTTCTTGCACATCCCCTTCTCCCATGGTTGACAACCCTCCTCCCACACGGGTGTCAACCTCCTCACCCCATGGGTGCCAACCCCTCCTCCCTCTGCAACAATTGATCAACATTGCATTGCAATTGCACTCTAACATTTTGCGGCCATTTATACCTTTTTTAATTTGCGCCGGCTGGTGATTGGAATAACGCGATCCGTCACGCGACACGATCTTGTTCAGCTGGAGAAGGAACACCAGAAGGAGGTGGTAGCAGCAGATGATGTAGAGGAAGTGCGTTCTCTCACTTGCAAGAGGTTGGCTGAAGCATTTCACTACGTCGACCTTGCTCTCGCTATTTTTGATGAGGACGATCCGAACACGGAACGCAGCTCAAAGGTAGCCCGAAATATCCTAGTTGACATCAATTGCTATAAAGAAATCCATCGTGAGAAGACAATGAAGGCCTCGCAGAAGACATTGGATTTCTTTTTCAAGAAAAAGGAGACTCGTAAGGACGACGAGCCATCAACCTCTAGCAGTGTAAGAGCTCAGCCCACTCAATAACTCCTCCACTCCCCTCCTCCCTCCCCACCAGCACCAGCAAGCAATTCAGGAGCAGCAGCCAATGGTAAATGTTGGAATTAATTTTGTCATTTTCTTCTTTTACTTACTAGAATTTATTGTACGTAATATGGAACTGTCTTTCAAAAGTCTTATGGTCAATTTCACAAAATAGCTAGCCATTCTCCTGTTATATAAATCAGTGATTATAAATTTAACGTGGCTTCGAAGGGGATGTAATGTAGCGTTTCTCTTTTCCACTTACGAAAAGGTGCTGGTGGTTCCGTCGTCGGCATTTATTGCCACTTTTATAGAGAATCTACTTCTCTTCTTCTCGGGTGCGTAGGTCCCGGATTCAAATCTCTAAAACTATTGTCAAGATTTATTCTTCCAACTGAGCACATCCTGTTTAAGGCTGGCATCCAACGGAACACGTCTAATTAAGTGTGAGCATCTTTTTTCGTCTCCACTCCCATTTTCTTTCCCCTTTTTTCTGCTTCTCTTTTCTCTTCTTCCTTTTCTCTCTCTCCATTCTTTCGGACGCCCCCCCTCCATTCCTTATTATATATATATATAAACAATTTAAAATCTAGCCGTTAGTGTCCCAAATCAATTTGAAAAATGTGGAGGAGGGTGTAGCGACGAGTCCGCTGCACGTAATTTATCATATTTGGCTCAACCCAGTTTTCCTTTTAAAAAGGTCTTACAGTTCACGGTTGTTGTTGATGTCTAGCCGATCAGCCCACCCTGATCGAGCAAGCCGGCGGCACGCAGGTAACCGATCGCCCTCTCCGGAGTGGACCAGAGGTTCAGCGCACTAGTGATGTCGTGTTGTGTTCGTTGTTGTGGTAGAGCGGTACAGTCTGTCATAATGTGTTCAATTGTTTGTGGTGTGTCCTGGCACAGGTGGCAGGTGTCGTCTGTGGAGTTGTCTAGTCTGTGTTTATATGTCCGTAAGTTGGGGTGATGTCCACATCGGAATCGTGCTAAGTTAACTCGATCCGATCTGCTCAGGCTGATCTCTGACCTGTTAATGTGTGGCGGCTTCGCACCTAGGACCGCATTCGGACCGGGTCGTGTCAATGCTTTATGGGTTAGGTGTGTGTGTGTGTGTATGTGTTTTCTGTACTGTGTGATGTCTGTGGGGCGTGGTATAGAATGGAATATTTGGTTATAATGTCTCTCTGGTGTTACTTTAATGGTGCGAGGTGTTGGTGCATGATTGTACATGTAGTGGCAAGGGTGTTGTGGGTTAGTTGTCGCTGCTGCCATAAATTGTGTTCCCCTAATGTCTAAATGTTTCCTAACTTTCAGTATTTTTGTTTCTATGTGCAGGTGTTCTATTGGTGTTGTTTGAGTGTATCCAGTAATAATACGAAGTGCGTTGTTTTGTATTGTCTGTAAGGTGTTTATGTTTGTGTTTGAGATAATGGGTGCCCAACATAGGCTAGCATAGTCCATAACTGAACGAATATATTGTTTGTATATGAGTGATGTTGTTTCCTGCTGGTGTCCAAAGTTTGTGCCTGTTAGTACGGTTGGTGGCGTTACTGCCCATCTCAGCGCCTTCTTGGGGACGAAACGTAAAACGGACTAACCAACCAACCATAAACAACTTCTCTGAACTAATCTCTTTTCAAATCGCTTGTCTCTTTAAGATGTAATAACCGGGAAGATGGGTGGATCCTCTGAAGTGTTGTAATGCACTTCATATGGCGAAATGAAATGCCTAAACATTTAAAAAAATAGGCGTTACGTTTCAACTCTCACCGTGTCGTAACACCACTTCTCGTAAGATCATCGAGGTTAAGAGATACTGGGTCTGGGTAGTAGTTGGATGGGAGACCGTCCTCTGCGACATGGAGAGAATATCAAAGTATAGTTTAGGAATACATTGTGGCCTTACTTTGTGTATATATATATATATTATATATATATATATATATTATACAGAGAGAGAGAGAGAGGAGAGAGAGGGGGGGAGCCCTCAGGAATAAGACGAGAACACACAAAAAAAAAAAAAAATGGAACTTGTGGGAGAACAAACTTCGTATTCATTAGGTGACGTCAGAATTTCAGGAAATACGTATCGATCCTTGAGAACCATCTTCTTTCATCGTTTTATGAAAGAAAACTCTAGTTTAACACGTATGTGTTGCAAGAAGAAGGGTATGAAGTTGTTCCTCGTGCTCCAGAAGCCCAAATATGAATCCTGTTGAGCACGTCTGGGCGTATCTTCAGAACTTTCAAAATTAAAAAAAATGAAGTAAGGACTACGCGTTACATAAAGTTTTACACCATTTTTCAATACTTTTTTATGTGCAATTTTGATAGCTGACATGACATTAATATATTTACAGTATTTTAATCTTGATTTCTAATTGCGAAGCACACGGTCACCTGCTCTACCTGTATCATATCTGAAGGAAGTATTGACTGGACTTTGGCAAACTAATGACCATACCGTCATCCATTATTTCATCGCTTCGATGTTACGAGGTGACTAACACCTTCATGAAAAACATGAAAAGCCTACACGATATTGTTACTTTTGTAGTTTTTAATAAACATTCAGGATTAACCTGCGACTTCAGTAGTATGCATCCTCATTTGTGAGATTTGATGAAGGAGAGAGTAACATTCAACTCTCATCCTGCCTTCATAACCTGCCATAAAAGGCTGGTCATGGACTTAGGAATTTATCAAGTCGTTTTTGAATGTAGCAAACTGAATGTTGTGTATGTTTCGCAGCTCCTATAGGAAGGCTATAAAATAGGTTTGGGTCCCCTCTGTTCTGTTTAATTTGAGATGAAGCAAAATATTCCTGTCCCCCTCATTCCAGTATGTGTTTGTTATTTAATTTTTGCAGTTACACATCCGTTTTTTAATTTTTTCACACCTAATATGATCATGTATACTGTATCGTCAACGATACACGATAACTTATCAAAACTCCTGAAGATGTATGGACGCTGAAAGTAAAATTATATTTACTTTGGGATGCTTATTTTATTCCTGCTACGATTCCTTTGATATATATATTTTTTTTTTTTTTTTTTTTTTAAGTTCGGGAAGAACCGATTCGCCTCTATTTAAAAGGGCATATCTCAGCGGAAAAACAAAGAAAAAGTGAGAGGAAAGACAGAGGAAAAAGAAAGGGTGGAGGGGACAGTCGAAGTGGAAAAAGACCAAGGATGACAAGGACTGCAGGGTCGAGCCCCATCATCTTTGGGTGCTAGGGCCGGGAGGGCGCACGTGAAACCTCCAGGAACAAGCACGTACAAACGAGCACAAAGAGCACTCAAGAACACGAGCTTAGAACCCCCTTGCGGGGACCTTTGATATATATATATATATATATATATATATATATATATATATATATATATATATTTGAAGTAGTATGTTTAGATATCTCTAGTGAGAAATGTGAACAGTAATAGATTCTTCTTCGTTTCAGATGGCCGACACAAGCTTCTATAGTGTGAAAGAATGGCTCGTTGTGAGTGTATAGGCTCACGAACGTCCACAGACTGGAAAAACCATAAAAGATGTGCAAATGGATTTTTCCGCAAGATTTAACAAAGAAGCCCCTCCTAAAATGAATTGCGATGGGAACGTAAGCTGTTCACGACTGGATCAATTCTGGATAAAAAAAGGACTGGACGACCGTCGACAAGGCAGGAACAATGTCCAGCAGTGGCGGCTTCAGGGCTCAGATCCCACCAAAAGGTCACTACGGAAACGATCGTCCGAACTCGGTATGCCAAAAACAACAGTGCTAACACACATGACACATGAGCTTCAATTGAAATCCTTCAGGCCTGCGTTCGTTAACGAACTAAGTGATGATGACATGCGAAAAAGAAGTGCAACATGTGCAAAGTTACTTGAGGTTTTCGTGACGTTCCCACAACGTGGCAAGGTTTTCTTCTCAGATGAATGTGCAGTTTATCAAAACGCCCGTAACAGGAATGTTTATTTTTGGAGTAAAGATAACCCACATTATTATGAAGAGTTAGAGCACAATCCACCGTATGTCATGGTCTGGACCGCGATGTCCAGTAAGCATTTGATAGGTCCCTATTTCTTCGATGGTCCTGTCAATCAACAGTCATACCGAGCTATGTTGAGGGATTGGTTAGTTCCAGAGCTCCAAAGACCGAATCTTCTAGCGGATTGCTGGTTTCAACAGGATGAAGCCCCTGCCCACTATGCCATCAGTGTCAGGGAATTCTTACATGACATGTTTGGGGATAGGTGGATAGGGAGAGGATCAGCACATTTGGCAGCTCCAATTGATTGGCCTCCAAGAAGTCCTGATCTCTCCTCCTGCGATAACGTGCTGTGTGTCATTATTAAGGACTATGTATCCAAGGAAAGATACGACAATAGAACAGTTGAAGGAGGTTGTGAGGGTTGCATTTACACAAATCGACAAGGCTATGCTGCACAAAATATCCCATACGACATGGCGCCGGATCATTTTGTGTCACGAAAATGATGGTTGTCATACTGACGTTTTGGATTCTTAAAAAATCCCTCTCCTTGACTGGTATGTAATGTAATGTATGTAATAAAGCACTTGTATACACGTCTTGTCCCTTTTTACATGTTAAGGTCCTTTTGAGGGGGGTAACAAGACTTTCGGACGAAAGTTTTGTTACCGCCCTCAAAAGGACCTTAACACGTAATTCAACCTTACTGCATCTCGACTTATTCTAGTGTATATATATATATATATTATATATATATATATATATATACAGGGCGTCCCAAAAAAATGTATACACACTTTAACAGCTGATAGCTCAATTGATGTTTCTTTCTTTCCAAGTTAAACCCATTAGAATTCATAATGGCAGTCAGACTAAGCTTTGAACAAAGGAAATTCATTCTAAAATGCTATTGGAAGTGTGAAAACGCAGTTGAAGTGCAAAGACAGTTTAGGAGGGAGTTTCAAACAGATCCACCAACGCGACTTACCATCACTCGAATTAGAGATAAGTTTGAAGCCGATGGAACTGTTCAGAATGTCCACAAGAAGCGTTCCGGAAGACCACGGACATCGACAAGCCCCACAAAGCAAGAAAGAGTACTGGAAACGTATCACCAAAGTCCAAGAAAATCTGTGCGACAAGCGAGTCGTGAGGTAGGAATTTCAGAATCGTCTGTCCAACGCATTTTGAAGCGCTGTCAATGGAAAAGTTACATTCCAAGATTAGTCCATGCTATTAATGAAGATGATCCGGACCGAAGAGTGGAGTATTGCGAGTGGTACTTGGCACGATGTGGATGTGGATTGGACGAAGGGGTTTCGTAGAATACCCTCCGCGTTCACCAGACCTCACACCACTAGACTTTTTTTTATGGGGATACTTAAAAGACAAAGTCTACGCTATAAAACCTGCAACAGTCGCTGAATTGAGAGCAGCCATTGAACGAGAATGCACACAAATACCAAACGAAATGTTTCGTGATGTTTGCGATTCCATTGCTTCGCGTTATCAGCAGTGCCTGGACCAGAACGGACGTCAGTTTGAAAACAGGCGTTGACAAAACAATTAAATAATGTCTGTAGATTCTATTACATTTTGAAAATGAAATGTATTTTAATAAACACTGCCTTTATAAGTATTTAAAGTGTGTATACATTTTTTTGGGACGCCCTGTATATATATATATATATATATATATATATTAACCCCTCTGTCTATGGCCCTGGGTTGGTTCGAATCGACGGGGGTTCTGGTTGGGAGGCAGCAACGGATATTTTCTTGCGATACTTTTCTTCTATAATATTCTAATTTCTTTCTCTCGCTATAGGGTCGACAGTTGTTAATTCTTCTCTTTCTGTAATACTTCTCTTTCTTTTTATAACTTATCGAGTTTATTAACTGAGTTCTCGGACGAGGCACAGCTCGAAGGAAAAGATAAAAAAACTTTCTTTCACTGTAATTTACTTCTAAAAATGTATAGGTAGTGCTCTGAATTTACAGGGGTAGAGGTTCGACCTCTTTCGACCATTGCTCAGGCCGGAATCTAAAAATTAAGGAGGCAAGGGGCCTCTGCCCCCTCCTCGCAGCGAGGCTGCTAACAAGGGAGAGATCCGAAGTAAGCGAAGTCGGAGTGAAGAAGTAGAAGTGACATTATTTTACAATTACATGATTTATATACAATCTAAATTTTTTGGGGGAATGCAGTTTGAAGGTTAAGTTTCCCCCCTTTTAAACACATGATCAGATGAAGGATTCCAAATAAAATTAAAAAAAAAAAAAAAAAAATCGTATTTTCGCCGAATATGCATTTCTAAAGGGCGACATAATTTCGTAGTACATTAAGTACAATCCAGTACACCCTGAGTACATTGTAATTTCGGGTTTACAACAATTATGATTATAATTATGGATTAGTTCATATTCACTTAGTATCGTTTAATTACACTTCCATTTAAAGTACATTATTACATTATATATTGAATTATTATCGTTTAATTAAAGTTTCATTAAAGTGATTAGCTGTGATTAGCGAATTGCGTACACTTGCATAAGCGTTTTCCAGTTCATTGCGGGAGGCGAAATAATAAAAAAATAAAAAGTAAAAAATAAAAAAAATAATACATCAGAACGTATTTGGACGATTTTGAATGAACAGGTACGGAGGCATAAAGTTTCGTACCGTTTCGTAGACTGACACGAGTAAAAATGAATATTTAATAAAATTTATATAGGATAATGGTCAAGATAAGATATGGACGTATAGATGAATATGGTTGAATAATAATTTTTATACTACATAACACCACAACATATAAATCATGACGTATGGAGTGTAAGGTTTTTTTTTTTATTATTATTAAAGAATTTACCAGACATTGAACATGAAAGATATCCACATATCAAATGGGTGATTCAGTATTCACGGTATGGAAAACGTGAAGAGAATTAAGTTATTTTATGACGTCATAGTTATTTACTTCATACGTACAGTATAAGTCATTATTGGGAGGATTCAAAAGAAACGAATTAAAGACAAAGAGTGGGTATTAAGGACTAAGTACAACTACGGGTTCCAATCCTGCTATATGCAATGTGTATGCATAATCTAGGGACAAGGGTGAGATGCAAGACAACCATAATTAATTATAATAAATTCTATAACAAATGAAGAATGGAAAAATGGATACGACTAAACCATAGAAATGGTAGATCGTAGGGTTGACACAAACAAAAATAGAAAGCAACAAATAAAATTTTTATCCAAAATCGCATCAGGCGACTTTGGCTCCTCCTGTAAAAATGAATATGGATTATTCATTGTTCATTTTTACATATATACACACACACACACTAGAATGAATCGAGATGCAGTAAGGTTGAATTGCACTTAGGTCCATTCTATTTAATTCAAATCTTCATAATATTTAAATTTAACTGAACTCGTACATTTAACCTAACCAATCGTACGCTTAACGGCTTCAATAATTAACAGGGAGACTAACCAGGCATTCACAATGCTTTTGCCTTGATTCGCTTGCTCAGGAAAAGAAGCTATCGTACTCCAGAAATCTAACCTAACCTAACCATCGTAGCCTTAAGTTGAGAAAAGTAAACTAACGGGTAGTAAATAGTAATTCGATCTAATTCCAGTATCACTCGAATTGATTCCAGTACGTTAGACTTTCTTTCCGTCTTGGTGATTAGACTTAATTCAGGTTCAACCAAAGTCTACCAATATCTAGTTGGTTCACGCTCGCATTATAACATGCAAATAATTTCATACAAAATAAGATTTTCAACATACTGTAAATGTTTAAATCAGTAAGACCTTAATATTTGCTTTAAGCTCACAAAACAGTTAGATTTTAAATGCAGCTTCACAAATCATGCTTCACTGGCTTTCGATGTGACGTTCAAAATTTTAATTATCTGTGGTATTTTGTAAATTTATTGACCAACTGACTTTTTTTCGATTTATCAAGTGCGTATTCAATTTTCAACAAGGATGGTCTGAATAGATATACGTGGGCTTTGGTTCGACTTGGATTATTAGATTATTAGATTATTGGATTATTAGAATTTACATATTTACTGCGATTATCTGGAATATATATATATATATATATATATATATATATATAATATATATATATATATATATATTATATATATAGAGGGACCCATAGGGAAACGGAAAAAAAACACGAAGCCCGAGCGCTTTCATGATGCATTCCTCTCCCACCCCTCCCCTCTTCCTGCGCTCCCTTCCCTTCTCTCTTGAATTTTCATGTAAATACTACGCAAAAGGTAACTGCAGATATCGGGATGGGCAATGCATATATGCACATCCCACATTATGCAACACGCATTACACAAGTGGATACTGCAAATTTGATAAGAAATGCAAGTTCCACCATCTTACAGTCTGCAACACCTATGCAAGATATGGGAGTTGCAAATACGGAAAAAAATGCCGTTACCACCACCCTCAAAGGAAAGCAACGAGTGAACAGGAAAAACGAACATGAAAAAAGAGTGCCAATTTTTTAGACGCAGCACCCCCATTGGAAAACAAATCGGAACCACCTGTATGCGAAAACGATAGAGAAAAAATAGAAATAATCCTAGCCAACATTCAGGGCCTTAAATTAAACCATTCCCCGAACAAAGTTTTATACCTGAAATGACTCATGCAAGAAGCCGGAACAGACTTTGCATGCCTCACGGAAACTCATCTAAAGGACTGCCAGGCGAACTGTGAAAACTGAGTCCTGTATTGATAAAAAAGAAATACAAATTGACAACTATAACATCCTCCGAGCCGACAGAACAGTGAGACGTAAAGGAGGATGTGCTATTTACACACGCGAAAGGCATATGGCAGAAATCATTATAAGTACCTTAAACAGCTACGTAGAATGTGTAGCAGCAAAAGCTGAAAAATTAAATATGGTACTAATTGTAATGTACAGACCCCAAACACGCCAACCTCAAAATTTTCAGATTCCATTACAGAGGTAAGAAACTGGGTAAAAGATCTACTTAATTCTATATTATACTGAAATAGAATAATACTGTGTGTGGTGGCCCGTGAGGTGGGACGCCAGTCTGTGGTGGCGGACAGCAGCGGTTGCACCACCCACCCACCGGAGTGGTATTTTGAGTTAACCGTGAAATTCAGCCATCCGTGATCATGGAACGCTCCTCAATCATGGATAACTGAATAATTAATATAACCTCTATATTAAGGTGGTCCTTATTTGTGCTAAAAAAAAATTTGCAAAATTTTCCGGGACACCCTCCCATTTCCTTCCAGTATATTAGAAACCAATGCTTAAAAAGACTTTTGAAAATCTGATGTTATTTAGAAGTCACTACCGAAGGATGAACATTTCAGATATTCATGTTTTACAGTAATGTTTAATGTTTATTAATTACACTTTCTCGATGACTGTACGAAGGAATTTCAAAATAAAATGCCATGTCAAACAAAGTAAATATTGTAATTTAAAACGAAACACTTAAACAACTGAAAGATTATTTTCTTTGCAAAAGAAAAACATATTATGGTCATATGACTAATTGTATTAAATCTCACGATTTTTATAGTGTTTATTTTCTGACATTAGGATACTTCTTTCGGTGTTTCACTACCACCTGTAGGATGAACTGCTTCTGTTCCTCATTTCTCGCAAGGATGCTGTGATACTCAGTGATCAGAGCAACCCCTCGTTCTGCGGTGTCGTTTACAACTTTCAGTACTTGAACAATTACTTCTGATGTGAGGTGGTCTTTGTTGGTGGGCCACGTCTTCGGATCTTTTGTCAAAGAATGAGCCAGGAATTTCCAAGATATTGAAGAAGCTTATGGTTTGTACAGACTAACTTTTCTAAATTCATTCCTTGAATATCTTCAACAGATATTGCTGCATCCTTCAGACTGTTCTTGACTTTCTTCGTTTAACTTTTGAACCATTTTTGTCTTTGTTTTTTGATAGTAAATTCCTATCTAAGAATGCCAGTGCTACTAATTCTCTAGATAAGTATCACAGTTGACCACAAAGTTTTATCAGTGCCGCATCAGCCAAATTAGGTTTTTCTGTTCTGTACTCACCTAGTCTCTTCAACAAATTTAGATCATTTGCCGGGGAAGATGTAACACTAGGAGCTGTGAACCACGCTCGTAAGTACAGCCGAACGATAAAGAACAAGATCTCTCTTAATCCCTTTTCTTCTCTTGCCAATAGCTTGAATTCGGCTCGAAACACCCACATCTTTATGGCATAAATAGTTTCCGTTATCCAACTTGCACGATGTAGAGCACCAGATTGTTCCAGAGTTGACCGGTTGAGTAGATGAAAGATTGAAAATACCGATTAACCCTTGCATTAGATAGTTGGACAGAAAAGGAAGGAGAAAGTGTCGAAAGTCTGGTACTGCGTGCTCTCCTTAAAGGAGGAGGCATGCAGTTAGAGAGTTCAGAAGAGCGATGTCCGTTATAATATGCGTTATGGAATGCAGTTAGAGAGGCGAAGAGAGAAAGAGTGAAGATATTCAGTAAGAGGCAGGGAAAAGATGAGAAAAGCCTTCGATTCCACCCCGGTCAAGTACGGCTGTGTGGGTTGAGCCACCCCACACATGAGAAGCATACTCCATACAGGGGCGAACAAGACCCCTGTACAGAGAGAGTAACTGAGTGGGGGTGAAGAAACTGCGGAGGCGGTACAGCACACCTAACCTCTTAGAAGCTGTTTAAGAAAGAGAGTATATGTGATCTTTCCATGAAAAATCACGAAAAAAGGAAACGCCAAGAATGTTAAGAGAAGAGGAAGGATTGAGTTGTGTGTTGTTGAAGGTAAGGGAATAGTCGTGTGGAAGATTATGACGAGTCGACAGATGGAGGAACTGAGTTTTTAAGGCATTGAAAGTCACAAGGTTTTCCCTGCCCCAATCAGATATAGCAGAAAGATCAGAGGTCAGGTGACCCATAGCCGTCCTACGCGAATCATGAAGTGACTGCTGTGAGGGACACTTTGGAAAGCGGGTAGAGAAGTGAAGAATGGAATCATCGGCATAGGAATGAATAGGACAGGAAGTACGAATTGAAAGGTCATTAATAAATAAAAGGAAAAAGAGTGTGTGACAGGACAGAACCCTGAGGAACACCACTGTTAATAGCTTTAGGAGAAAAACAGTGGCCATCTACAACTGCAGCTATAGATCGGCCAGAAAGAAAATTAGAGATAAAGGCACGGATAGAAGGATAGAAACCGAAGAAGGGCAGTTTCGAAATTAAAGATTTGTGCCAGACTCTATCAAAAGCTTTCGATATCTCTAGCGCAATAGCAAAAGTTTCACCGAAATCCCAAAAGGAGGATGACCAAGAGTCAGAGAGATATGCGAGAAGATCGCCAGTAGACCGTCCCTTGCGGAATCCATAAAGACGATCTGAAAGAAGATTGTGAGAAGAAAGGTGTTTAAGAATCTTCCTATTAAGGATAGATTCAAAAACTTTGGAAAAGCAAGAAATCAAAGCAGTTGGACGATAGTTGGAAGGTTGAGAGCGGTCACCACTCTTTGGGACAGGCTGAATGAAAGCGAACTTCCAGGAAGATGGAAAAATACCAGATAAGAGGCAAAGACGAAAGAGTGTGCCTAGGGAAGGTGTCAGCACAGAAGCACAGTTCTTAAGAATAACAGGAGGAATACCATCAGGACCATACGCCTTTCTAGAGTTGAACCGAGATAGGGCAGAAAAACATGTTTGGAAGAGATTCTAATTTCAGACTTAATAAAGTCAGAGGGAGGAGGAGATGGAGGAACAGCACCGGAATCGTCCAGTGTTGAATTGTAAGTGAAAGTCTGAGCGAAGAGTTCAGCTTTGTCAGGAGAAGAGACGACAACTGTGCCGTCGGAATGAAAAAGAGGAGGGAAAGAAGAGGAAGTAAGTTGTTGAAAAGGTTCTTAGATAGATGCCAGAAAGAGTGAGAAGAATTAGAATTGGATAGATTTTCACATTTTCGTCCGATGAAGGAATTTTTGGCGAGTCGAAAAACAAATTTTGCACGATTCCGAGAAGAAATATAAGCTGAGTGAAAGTCAGGAGTTGGATGGCGATGGTACCTTCTGAAAGCCTCCTCTCTGTTGATACTACGTGCTCTCCTTGAAAGAGGAGGCATGCAGTTACAAAGTTCAGAAGAGTAGTATATCGTTATAATAGCGATAGTAAAGAGAGAGTAAGGCAACATTTCAGCAAAGAGAGAGGGGCTGAAGACAGTCAGTAATAGGCTGGGAATTGATGAGATGAAAAGCCTTTGAATCCATCCGGTCAAGTAGAGCTGTGTGGGTTCAGTTACCCTGCACGTGAGAAGCGTACTCTATACAGGAACAGACAAGACCTCTGTACAGAGACAACATCTGAGTGGGATAAAGAAATTGCGGAGCGGGTACAGCACACCTAACCTCTTAGAAGATGTTTTAGAGAGTATATGTGATCTTTCCAGGAAAGATGGAAACGCCAAGAATGTTAAGAGAAGAGGAACGATTGAGTTGTGTATTGTTGAAGGTAAGGGGATAGTCCTGTGGAAGAATGTGACGAGTAGCCAAATAACGGAATTGAGTTTTTGAGGCACTGAAAGCCAGAAGTTTTTCTCTGCCCTAATCAGAGATAGTAGAAAGATCAGCGGTCAGGTGTACTATAGCAGTCCCACGCGAAGCATAGAATATCTGTTGTGAGGGACGCCTTGTGAAGCAAGCGGAGAAGTGAAGAATGGAATCATCGGCCAAAGAGTGGGTAGGAGAGGAAGTGCGACTTACTAGATCATTGCTAAATAAAAGGAACAGAGTGGGTGATAGGACAGAAAAATATGTATATACATTATACATATATATAATAATAATAATAATAATAATAGGTCCAAAATCAAAACATGTCATTTAATATGCGTGTTTATTGAATAAGAGTTACTTGATTCACTCATTTCGGATTTTGTATAGACCGTACGAGCCCAGAGTCTGTAGCTCAGTTGATAACTCCGTTTCCTTCTAAGGGAAGTGAAGACACTGAATGGGTAGCATTAGTCTGTCGCTGTGCCAGTTTCTGGCCCTTTTCAATAATTATAATAACATTGTACGATGTAAGAATAAGACATATATTACATATATACAGAGTTATAATATAGGAAAACGTGCAGAGCTGAGAGTTGGGGTGAATTCCTACCAACCACCACCACCACCACCACTTCCCCTTAAAATAGGGTACCTAGACCCTTTTACCCATCCCTTATCTTGGTATCACGACATCCTTTTTCTTTTCAGGTTGGGAATGAACAAAATACTATTTCAGTGAGTCAGGTGTCCTCATTTTATTCGCCGGTAACATGGTTTCCTCCTTTCAAAATTTCTTCTGAAATAAAACTTTGATGCAGGATAAGTGATCAGAAATATATTCAGAATTACCTTCCCTCCAAAAAAAAAAAAGAATAAAACAGAATTCAAGTTTCATTCTACCTAAAACACACGGGTGAAAAACCAAAATGTGTTTTCATCTTTCCTCCGATTTTAGCCCTTTTCTCAGGTCTCTTTCGTATGTATTCCAATAATACAAATTTTTGCCCCATCACTATTATCGACAGGCTTTCTCTAGACATTTAATCCTGAAGTGGTCTTTCCAGTTATTTTCCTTTTTATTTCTGCCTTGTCTCCTTTCAGATTTAATCCGTAGAATACGTTTTCTCTATCTTTCGAGCAAATTTATATGCTTTCTCATGTAATTTTAGTTATACTTCTATTCTTTAATTATCGTGTTACTGTTGCTTCTCATAATCAGATTCAATACATTCTCCCTTCGCCTCTGTAACTTCTTGAGTAAAAATGTTTTTATTTCTTCATAAGTTTCAACATCAACTCTGTTTGAACTTGAGCTTCTAATGTACTACCATTAAAATATACTATGTAAACTATATTATTACTCTTTCCTATGTAATGAAAGTAAAGTCCATGAGTATTAAAATATTTGTAACTTGGGTCATCAGTGATTTTAAAATATTTTTGATCTTATTTGTAGCAAAAATAGTCATTTTCTGTTGCTCTTCGAGGACTGTAATTTAATATATTTAATTCTTTAATTTCTAGTATAAGTATTTTAGATAAACTTTGGTCTTGTTTACCAATACTTCATGTACAGTATATATATTTTTAAGATATATAGAGCATCTCCCTTTCCTAGATAATAATCTATCTGCTCAAGATATTTTATAATTTTTATTTCCAATTCAGAGCCTTCAATAGATTTTCGAATCGAGTTTCACGTATTATAAAAATGTGTCTCTGATAAACAAAGTATTTCTGAGTTTATTTGTCTTTTTTTATTTTTAGTGTTGAAAAAATTGTAAATTCTAATTTATCCTTTGGCTACATAATCTCTGTATATTTACATGTTAATGAGAAAAGAGTGTTAGTTAATTTTAACGACTCTCTCTCTCTCTCTCTCTCTCTCTCTCTCTCTCTCTCTCTCTCTCTCTCTCGCTCTCTCTCTAGAGGAGAGGGTCCGGCGGCTCAAGTCGTCCAGATCGGCTGTTGGAGGCGCGGCGGTCGCTGACGCGGCTGCGCCCTCCACCCCGGAACTTATTGACAGGATAGCCGCCCTGGAAAGGCGGTCCAGCGGCGGATTGGACAGAGCTCGCGGAGAAAGTGTAGAGGTGCAACCGGGGGCCAGGGTGCAAAATCAGTGTCAGGAATCGACAGCGACCCAGGTGGAGTGCTCGGAACCGCGACGCAAATGGAGGGAAGGGAGGGCGCAAAGAAGGGGTCGATAGAGAAGGGTGAGAAAGGGCCGATAAAGAAAAAGGGTAGGAAGGGGCCTACTGATGGCCCAAAGAAACCGAAGGATGTAACTGCGTGTCGGGGTGGGTCGGGTGCTGTAAGTGCGGCTGAGTCTACGGTTATCGACGGGTATCGAAAGGTATCGGGCAAGAAGGCTGCGAAAGCGAAGCCTGAGACCCCGGTTGCCCCTGTCAGGACCTCCAACCGCTTTAGTCTCCTGTGCTCGAAGGAGGAAGACACCGTTTTGATTGGGGACGCGCAGATCCGGGTCCAGGAGAAGTACTTTGCTTCTGCAAACCGGGACAGGAGGAAGATAAGGTGCCTACCTGGGCGGGGAACGGCGCACTTAAGGAAGGAACTAGAAAAGCTGCGCGTGGCTAGTCGGAGGACTGCGATCGTTGTCCACGCTGGTGGCAACGATCTGTTCCTCAAAGGCGTAAAAGTAGGTTCGACCGAAGGGATCATCACCGAAATCATGTCTCTTGCGGATGATCTGAAACTTAAGACAGACAGGGGAATGTTGATGGGTATTTTACCGCGGATGAATGCCAGTGACCACGCGCTCAGTAAGGTCATTGGCATCAGCGAGAGGGTGCAAGACTTGTGCGTCCCAATGGGGGTTTGTTGACCCCTTCAACGCGTTTTCGGGTAGGTGTGACCTTTATTAGAGGGAAGGTGTCCACCTCAATGCCAACGGTAAAGGTGTGCTAGGCGCGCTGCTTGACCGGCACCTATACCGAATGGTGAGGTCAAGCCTGGGGATTGATGACAGCCTCCACCGGGAAGAGATGATGTTGAACCGCTGCCGGACGTACTTACAACTGAAGGGTGTGTCCATGTACAAGTAGGTGACCCTCCTTCCCAGTTGGAGGGGGCTCAGGCTCCTGCGGAAGTTGCCCCATCGTTGGTGAAGGGCTCTTCAACTTCCGACAGCCCTGGCTGTTCAGGAAACGGGTCGTGCTAGGGATCGGTCAGAATAGGGAAGGCTCTCTCCGTGCAGTGCTTTTTAATGCTAGGTCGATAAGGAATAAGTTTTGCGACTACGTTGGGGGGTTCGAGATTCCCGAGTATAGAATGTTTTACAAAGACCGCACCGGTGGGGGAGGGGGTAGGGGTACTAACATACGTCAGGGACACGTTGAATCAGGTTGACTGCCAGTTCCGATCGGAACGAGAGCTGCTTGGCGTCGATCTGAACGTGGGAACGACGAACTATAGGTTAATCTTGGTGTACAGACCTCCGCATCTCCTTCAGGAGGATACAGCCCTGTACACCGAACTCCGTAACTTGCTAGGGGATAGGGTGTGTGCAGTTTCAGGAGACTTCAACGGTCACGGCATAAAGTGGGAAGACAGGACTGCTGATGCCGAAGGGAGGAGGCTAGTTGACTTTGCTGATGAGAACTTCCTGACTCAGTGGGTCAATGGACCTACACAAGGCGAAAGCGTTCTAGACTTAGTATTCACAACCGAAGACAACCTCGTCACTGGCCTCACCGTTGACGAATCATTGGGCGGGAGTGATCATGGTCTGATTAGGTTCTGTGTCTGCGTCGCTTGGGTGAAGCGTGGTAACTCTACAGGCAATAAGCTCAATCTACGGCGGGCGGACTTTGTTAGCCTCCTGGATAGCATGGGTGAGATGGGGTAGAGAGGTGGGCGGCGATGTTGAGGAAGTGTGGAGTGCATTCCGGAACTAGTTTATGGTGCTGCAGTCTGCTGCCATACCATCAAAACCGGTCACCCCCATTTCAACGCAGCCTAAGTGGTTCATTCGTGACATCGCCTCGGCTATCCGAAATAGGAAAGCTGCGTATAGGAGGGCGAAGGCCCATCGTTCCCATGAGAACACTGAGGCGTATGTCCACCTGTGCAGGGAAGTGAAGGCGAAGGGTAGGCTAGCGAAACGTAACGAAAAACTCCGGGTGGCAAGCCTCTGCAAGGGAAACCCTAAGGAGTTCTTCAGTTATGTTAATAGTAGAAAGCCCATTAGAAGCATGATAGGCCCGTTAAAGGACCCTAGCGGCGTTCTGCGGACTTTCGACGTGGACATCGCTAATGTGTTGAATGAGTGCTTTGCGGGAGTGTTCACTAGGGAGGACACCCGCGTCATCCCCAAACCAGGCGTTAGGCACGAAGGTGCTGGACTGGATTATGTTCGGTGTACCGCGACAGTTGTTGCCGATAGAATAGACAAACTGTGCGCGTTTAAGGCTCCTGGGCCAGACCAGTTCCTCCCCAGTGTGTTGCGGGAAGTGCGCGACCATGTGGCTCCCCACCTGGCTACATTCTTCAACAAATCGTTGGAGCCGGGCCAAGTTCCTGATGACTGGAGGGAAGCCAACGTGACCCCTATCTTTAAGAAAGGGGATCACGAAAGTCCCGGGAACTATCGTCCCATTAGTCTCACTTCGGTTGTAGGTAAATTATTAGAGGGGATAATAGCGGATAGAATCGTTGACCATTTGGAATCCTACAAGCTGCATGGGGACTCCCAACATGGGTTTAGACGGCATAGGTCGTGTCTCACCAACTTGCTTGAGTTTTTCCACGTCATGTGGAGTGAGAATGATAAGAGTAGGGCGATTGATATACTACTTTATCTCGACTATGAGAAAGCCTTTGGTAAGGTACCTCACCGCCGGCTAATGGCCAAATTCCGCGCGCTGGGTACCGGTGGGGAAGTAGGTAGGTGGATTGAAAACTGGCTGAAGAATAGGGAGCAGAGGGTTGTAATTAAGGGGGTTAGTTCGGGTTGGGCCACGGTCACTAGCGGGGTTCCTCAGGGTTCCGTTTTTAGGCCACTGTTGTTTATCATTTATATAAATGATATCGACAATGGCATCGTCAGTATGATCGCCAAGTTCGCTGATGATACCAAGCTTAGGGCCAATGTTGGGACGCCCGAGGCGATCGAGGAACTGCGTGCGGACCTACGTAGGATAGGAGAGTGATCCAAAAAATAGGAAATGCCGTTTAACTTGGGTAAATGCAAGGTGATGCACATTGGTTACGCCAATCCCAAGTCGGACTACTCGATGTTGGGGAGTAATATCGAGACCACTGATTTGGAAAAGGACTTGGGTGTGCTAATTAGCAGCGACCTTAAGTTTACCAAACAGTGCGTAGAGGTGGAAAAGAAAGCCCAGAAACTGTTGGGTTATATCAGGAGACAATTTCGATTTCGAAACAAGAAGATTGTGCTTTCTCTGTACAATTCTCTGGTTCGGCCGCACCTGTAGTATGCTCTGCATTTATGGTCTCCCACCCTCAGGAAAGATATTGAGAGGCTGGAGCGAGTGCAGGCGAGGGCCACAAAGTTAATCCCTTCCATTAGGCATCTGGGCTACAATCGACGCTTACGCGCCCTGAATTTGTTTTCGCTGGAAATTCGAAGGCTGTGCGGTCAACTCATCGAGGTTTTCAAGCTCCTACGTGGGTTCAACGACGTCGATGTTAGAAGCATGTTTAGTTTAAAAGATAACCCAACTCGCAACAATGGTTGGAAGTTGGATTTGAAACGGTTTCGCACTAGTGTGTGTGGGAATTACTTTACCTATAAGATCTGTGACAAGTGGAACAGGCTACCTTCAGAAATTGTGAACAGTTCTTCTGTGGATCAGTTCAATAAAAGGTTAGACCGAATCTTGCACACTATGTGAGGATGTAGGAAATTTTCCCTGGCACCAGTTGCCATTGGTACCTCCTCGGTATGGGTCGCAAGGCCTTTTCAGGTACTTCTTTTCCTTGTAACTCCTTTTAACTCTCTCTCTCTCTCTCTCTCTCTCTCTCTCTCTCTCTCTCTCCTCCCTCCCTCTCCCCTCTCACTCGCTCTCTCTCTCTTGAGCCGCTGGCGGACGTACCTACAACTGAAGGGTGCGTCCATGTACGGGTGGGTGACACTCCTTCCCCGTTGAGGGGGGCTCAGGCTCCTGTGGAAGTTTCCCCATCGTTGGTGAGGGGCTCTTCAACTCCCGACATCCCTGGCTGTTCGGGAAACGGGTCATGCTATGCAGCTTTCAGAATGGTGAAGGCTCACTCCGTGCAGTACTTTTTAATGCTAGGTCGATAAGGAATAAGTTTTGCGAGCTATAGGCGCTCTTAGCGTCAGAATACCAGGATATCGTTGCTATCACCGAGTCCTGGATTCATACTGATCGTAGGGACTACGTTGAGGAGTTCGAGATTCCCGAGTATACAATGTTTCACAATGTCCGCACCCGTGGGGAGGGGGGGAAGGATACTAATATACGTCAGGGACACGTTGAATCCAGTTGACTGCCACTTCCGATCGGAACGGGAGCTGTTTGCGTGGCCGGACGTTTCGTCGACGGACGTTTCGTCGACGGACGTTTCGTCGAACGGACGTTTCGTCGACGGACGTTTCGTCGGAAGATTTTTTTTAAAAGAACTTCTTTTTCATGTAAAAATAAAATGAATTTGTTTAAAAGGAGGTTTATTTTCCTTTACGGGATTTTTTTTTGGAAAGAACTGTATTTTCATTTAAAAATAAAATATATTTATTTAAATTTCGGAAGAAAGAAAGGATCAAATAAAGATAATCCCTCCCAACAGAAAAAGGAGGGACTATCTTTACTTGATCATTTTTTGGGAGGGATCATCTTTACTTGGTAAAGTTGGTAATACCGCTTTACCGCAATACCACAATACCGCTTAAATAAAATCTTTGGATCAAGTAAAGTTAAGCACCCCCAACCTTTTTTAGTTAGCTTTATAAGGCTAACTAACGAAAATATCACGACCTAACCTAACCAATCGTCAAGGGCGTACAGTTGACCTAACGATTGGTTAGGTTAAGTCGTGATATTTTCGTTAGTTAGCTTTATAAAACTAACTAAAAAAGGTTGGGGGTGCTTATCTTTACTTGATCCATTGTAATAAATGAATTTTAATAAATTTTGTTTTCAAATAAATCATTTTTTAAAAAAAGATTCTCTTAATTTTTATCCTTATGTCAGACTGCTTCACTTTACTTTACTTTCTGGGAGGGATTATCTTTACTTGGTCATTTTTGGGAGGGATTTGCTTTACTAGTGTGACCTGGGAGGGATTATCTTTACTTGATCCGAAAGAAATTTTAAAATTGTGCCCCTATAAACTTACAAATTATGTGCAATAGCTTTTAGGTATTGCTTTTAGGTATTTAGGTATATATATTTGATAATTATATATATATTTAGAAATTATATATTATTTATATATTAATATATTATATTAATATATTAGGAGCAAGTGTAGTTTACGTTTCCCCGACACAAAAGGGGACACAAACTACACTAGGTCAAAGTTGGGAAACGTAAACTACACTAGGATCTTTAGGAGACATTTTTTAAATGAATCCATCAAATAAAACGTTAAAACTAACGAAAATATTACGACTTAACCTAATTAATCGTCAATATATATAGTGTATATATATATATATATATATATATATATATATATATATATATATATATATATATATATATTGACGATTGGTTAGGTTAAGTCGTAATATTTTCGTTAGTTTTAACGTTTTATTTGATTAGGTATACGCGGACAAAGTTGGGGAACGCAAACTACAGTAGGATAATGTAGGGGGAACGTAAACTTTACCCGGCTGTGGACGCTGGTTGGTTTATTAACCTCTAAGTGCGCAATTACCTGGTTGGTTGATTAACCTCTAATTGCACCATTACATCATCTGAGATGGGGGTGGTAGAAATATGAAATAGCCATTTGACGATACGTCTCTCGACGAAACGTCCGTTCGACGAAACGTCCGACGACGAAACGCCCGGCGACGAAACGTCCGGCGACGAAATGTCCGACGACGAAAAGTCCGAGCACCGCTGTTTGGCGTCAATCTGAACGTGGGAGGGACTAACTATAGGTTAATCTTAGTGTAAAGACCTCCGAATCTCCTTGAGGAGGATACAGCCCTGTACACCGAACTCCCTAACCTGCTAGGGGATAGGGTGTGTGTAGTTTTAGGAGATTTCAACTGTCGCGGCATAAAGTGGGAAGACAGGACTGCTGATGCCGAAGGGAGGAGGCTAGTTGACTTTGCTGATGAGAACTTCCTGACTCAGTGGGTCATTGAGCCCACACGAGGCGAAAGCGTTCTAGACTTAGTATTCACAACTGAAGACAACCTCGTCACTGGTCATACCGTTGACGAATCGTTGGGCTGGAGTGATCACGGTCTGATTAGTTTCTGTGTCTGCGTCCCTCGGGTGAAGCGTGGTAATTCGAGAGGCAGTAAGCTCGAGTTACCGCAGGCGGACTGTGTTGGCCTCCGGGATAGCATAGGTGAGATGTGGTTAGAGGTGGGCGGCGATGTTGAGGAAGTGTGGAGTGCATTCCGGGAGCAGTTTATGGTGCTGCACTGCTGCAGTCTGCTGCCATACCCTCAAAACTGGTCACCCCTACTTCAACGCAGCCTAAGTGGCATCGTGACATCGCTTCGGCTATCCGAAATAGGAAAGCTGCGCATAGGATGGCGAAGGCCAATCGTCCCCATGAGAACACTGAGGCGTATGTCCACCTGTGCAGGGAAGTGAAGGCGAAGGTTAGGCTAGCTAAACGCAACGAAGAACTCCAAAGGAGTTCTTCAGTTATTTTAATAGTAGAAAGCCCATTAGAAGCATGATAGGCCCGTTAAATGACCCCAGCGGCGTTCTGCGGACTTCCGACGTGGACATCGCTAATGTGCTGAATGAGTTCTTTGCGGGAGTGTTCACTAGGGAGGTCATCCGCGTCATCCCCGAACTAGGCGTCAGGCACGAAGGTGCTGGCCTGGATAGTGTTCGGTATACCGCGACAGTCGTTGCCGATAGAATAGACAAACTGAGCGCGTTTTAGGCTCCTGGGCCAGACCAGTTCCTCCCCAGTTTTGCTGGAAGTGCGCGACCATGTGGCTCCCCACCTGGCTACAGTCTTCAACAAATCGTTGGAGACGGGCCAGGTTCCTGATGACTGGAGGGAAGCCAACGTGACCCCTATCTTTAAGAAAGGGCATCACGAAAGTCCAGGGAACTATCGTCCCATTAGTCTCACTTCGGTTATAGGTAAATTATTAGAGGGTATAATAGCGGATAGGATCGGTGACCATTTGGAATCCTACAAGCTGCTTGGGGACTCCCAACATGGGTTTAGATGGCATAGGTTGTGTCTCACCAACTTGCTTGAGTTTATCCACGTCATGTGGAGTGAGTATGATAAGATAAGGGGATTGATATACTTTATCTCGACTTTGAGAAAGTCTTTGATAAGGTACCTCACCACCAGCTAATGGCCAAATTCCGCGCGCTGGGTATCAGTGGGGAAGTAGGTAGGTGGATTGAAAACTGGCTGAAGGATAGGCGGCAGAGGGTTGTAATTAAAGGGGCTAGCTTGGGTTGGGCCTCGGTCACAAGCGGGGTTCCTCAGGGTTCCGTTTTGGGGCCAATGTTGGGACGCCCGAGGCGATCGAGCAACTGCATGTGGACCTACGTAGGATAGGAGAGTGGTCCGAAAAATGGCAAATGCCGTTTAACTTGGGTAAATGCAAGGTGATGTACATTGGCTACGCCAATCCCAAGTCGGACTACTCGATGTTGGGGAGTAATATCGAGGCCACTGATTTGGAAAAGGACTTGGGTGTGCTAATTAGCAGCGACCTTAAGTTTACCAAACAGTGCGTAGAGGTGGAAAAGAAAGCCCAGAAGCTGTTGGGTTATATCAGGAGGCAATTTCAATTTCGGAACAAGGAGATTGTGCTTTCTCTGTACAATTCTCTGGATCGGCCGCACCTGGAGTACGGTGTCCTGTGCAGTTCGGGTTGCCCACCCTCAGTTAAGATATTGAGAGGCTGGAGCGAGTGCAGGTGAGGGCCACAAAGTTAATCCCTACCGTTAGGCACATTGGGCTACAATCGACGCTTACGCGCCCTGAATTTGTTTTCGCTGGAAACTCGGAGCTGCGTGGTCAACTCATCGAGGTTTTCAAGCTCCTACGCGGGTTCAACGATGTCGATTTTTGAAGCATGTTTAGTTTAAATGATAACCCAACTCGCAACAATGGTTGGAAGTTAGATTTGAAACGGTTTAGCACAAGCGTGTGTGGGAATTACTTTACCTATAAAATCTGTAGCAAGTGGAACAGGCTACCTTCAGAAGTTGTGAACAGTTCTTCTGTGGATCAGTTCAAGAAAAGGTTAGACCGAATCTTGCACACTATTTGAGGGTGTATGAATTTTTTCATGGCACCCGTTGCCATTGGTTCCTCCTCGGTATGGGCCCCAAGGCCTCTTGAGGTACTTCCTTGTGACTACTTCTCTCTCTCTCTCTCTCTCTCTCTCTCTCTCTCTCTCTCTCTCTCTCTCGTCGTAGCGTTTGTGAACTGAATGTTGCATTTACTGTTGGAAGTTTTGTGGGAATATTGAGGTCCCACTGTTGGGAATTTCACTGATGAAAGAACAAATTTTGTATTTATGTTAGGGCTATGATCGATTCTGGTAATAAAGTTTATGCGTGATTTCAAATTATTTTAATTTTTCTAAAAAAATAAAATAAAGTTATATTTATTGGTTTGCATAAACCAACAACAGAAATATGTGCCCGCTGCTTATCGTAATTTTTCCTTTCCTTCCTTTTGACGTGAAAATAGGGGTAAACCAAGTCTATATTTTTTATTTATGTTCTCACACATATGTGGCTGACAATACCTTCAGTTTTTACTAGATTCCTTTCATCTTCCTGTTGAAATATTTGATGGGATAGTATATACATACATATATATGAAACAAGATTTGCATAATCCCTTCTTCGTATTATTTGCATATCCTCTATTATTACTGTCTCCTCTTTTATGTCCTTCGTATGAATTTATATCTTTCTACTGGTCCCTTACCATCTTCTTTACTGCGACGTATTTTATTAATCAATTTTACAAGCTTTTAGCGAGACTAATTACCGTTTGTTTCTGTTTGAATTGGGTATTTTCATGCAGGAGGGTGGGGGTTTATTGTGTAATTTCACTTTCAGCGTTGCCAGTCTGATCACTGTTTCTACTTGCGCGTCAGTGACTTCATTCATCGAACATCTTTCAATCATTGCTCGCGTTTTACTCTCCTCCAATTTGGTTCATATTCCACCTTTAACTATTTCAGATACAAATGAAAGATTCCGATAGGTTGTTATTGGTTCTCTTTATTGATTTCCTGTTTATTACTTTCATTTAGTGGGTTAAAGCTTCTATAGTTTTTTTTAAAAGTTTTTACATAATAGGCAGTAGAGATAGATAGTTCGATAATGGCAGTTACAGCTATTGTTTATTGTGCCTAATTTAACCATGTTTGGTTTCAATTATGAAAAGATTTTTATCTTTGTTTCTTTTTTTCTTCTCTTGAGTTTCCTCTTTTCTCGGACAACGAACGACTTAAACAGCGTGGTGATTATGTCCTCACTTCGTTTGACGCCTTTTAGCATTTTTTCCCCTTGTCACTGAATAGGGAAACGCCTATTTTAATTCTTTTGGGCTCTTGGGTTGAATCGCGAGTTAAAGATATCAGATTAAAATTAATTTTTGAGTTCTTACACTATATTTTCTTCTATTCTTTCTTAATTTCATCAATATTTTGTTCTCTGTGACCAATATCACTTTAAAGCTCACGTATTTCACGAATTATCACCGCTTTGTGAGTTAGTTCAAATTTAGATTTTTATGGCCAAAAATTACGTGCATTTTGCTTCAAAACTATATATATATATTTTAGGGATTTCATGAAATCACTCGTTTCATAATCTTACTGTAATATATATATATATATATATTACAGTAAGATTATGAAACGAGTGATTTCATGAAATCCCTAAAATTTTAAGTAATTTCGCATAATTACTGTTTCCCTCAAAGACTTCAGGAAGTTACTGAAATATTTAAAAATTTCACCTAACCTACCTAACTTCCTGAAGTCTCTGAGTGAAACAGTAATTACGTGAAATCACTCGTTTTACATTCTTACTAGGGACTTCATAAGATCACTAATGTCACAGTCTTACTGTAGGAGATATATAATCTTTCTGATTGAACTATAGTCTGGAAAAATGTTCGCCGAAGAATTAAATTAAAAAAAGGCATAAATTTGTAATTAGTAATTTTCTGGGCTCTTTTATTTCCTTTTTTAAAATTTTAATGTTTTCGCCAAACCTTATTCCTAAACTACAAAAATTTACGTATGATTGAGATCCAAATGCTTAATAGTATGTGAAAGCAATAGTATGTGAAAGCAAACAAGTACAAACATAAGCTCTCCCACAGGGTAAAATGCAAACATATTTTTACTTCAAATTAGGGGGACTAATTTTAACGTTTTGGAAAGCTAGTATGAATAATTCAGAAGTTTTCTTGTTTTAAATCAATTAGCTTAGAATGACGATAATTTCCGGATCAATTATCTTCATACAAAATTCCTAAAGCGTTTCAGACAAACAACGACCTGGTTTTCCGAAGTGCTACTCAGCATATATTAAATATTTAAACAAATCAATTATGTAAATTTAACAAAATGAAGGAGAATATAAGCTGGTTTACATTTCGCTACATCCATTTTTAATTAAAAAATAAAGGCAGTTACTTTTAAAGGTTAAACTCGCATTATACCAAAATTCATTTTAAAAATAAAATATTAAGTGGAAAATGATGTTGGAAAAAAGGGGAAGAAATTTTTGTATTTTAAATAATGTTGCAAAATCGAGTGCTAAATTTCGGTTCACTAATGAGGTTCAATGACGTGTAATGCTTTCTTCGTGCGTCTGGTTAAAGGACTCTCTTTACTTGACATTGATTCAGGTAGAAAAAAATTATTCACAAAATCGTTTTGCAGTAACTCACACTTTAATACGAGTATTTTATGGGAAAGGTGGATAAAATTTATTATTATTAATATATATATATATATATATGTATATATATATATATATATATATATATATACACACACACACACACCTTGGTTAACCTTGGTTTCGCTTCTGTCACTCCACTTTATACGTACAGTTTAACGTGGAATCCGAACCATGATCCACTAATGGTGGTCAGAAATTACAAAGTCCTTGCCCGGACTTGATCTCACGACCTCCCGATCAGCCCAGCTTCTTAACCACTATACACAATCGATTCCTCTTAAATGGGACACACGGGACTCGTGTGTTTTGTCCCAATAAAGCTGCTGGCCCAATTAAACAAACCTGTCTTCTATTGAAGAAAACCTAAAACTATAGAAGATAAACATTTACTTAATAAAAAGCATTGATTTTATTGAAGCATGGTATGTATATACATATTACAGAGGACCATAAAAATGAAGCGCGCACATATTTATTGCGAGAAAAAATGACCTAAAGTGGATTGTTTCAAAGAGTTTACTGATTGTGAACGAACAAAATCACTGCATGCCTCTAAAGCAGATTGAGGACACCCTCTCATTCCTTCCTTGTCAATGTATCAGCCAAAATCTTAGTTAGCAGATTAGGTAATACCTTCAACTTCCATTGATCGGCTCCCTCTGCGACGGCACTTTGTTTCTCTCCTTGAGCTCTTTTGAATTTGATGTTACGTCTTCCTTTCCATCGAGAAATCCAGCCATCCATTGCTTTGAAATCGTCATGACCAAGTGTGTGAGCAAGATCTTCCGCCTTCGTTTGAAGCGTTGGACCACTCATATGCACACCAAGTGCTATCACAATAGAGAACCACTGATTAAGAGCATCATCCACGTCCGGATCTTTTCCAGCTCTGTTTCTTTTCTTGGAAGTCTCACGCTGGTGTTGACTCTCTAACCATTCTTGATGTAGCTGCTCCTGTTGTTTAAGTAATGGTCGATTTCGGCACGCCATTTATTTCTGCCAACTGACGTTGACTGCTGTTTGCCGGCAGTGATTTGATCTTATCCAACAGATCGCTTTTCTGAGAAAGTGAAAGGTCTTCTCGCCGTGACATCTTGAATCACACTGACACTGTTCAGCATTTTGTGAGCCTAATTCACATTGTATTACCAGATAAGGTAAGAGCGCACACTGTGTACATCATCCATACAACGCCACCATCAACCAATCGTGTTCACTATTACCAAATAAGGTAATGGAGTGTGTGTGTGTGTGTGTGTGTGTGTGTGTGTGTGTGTGTGTGTGTGTGTATAGCGTCACAATTGACGTCACAATGCTGACCAATAAAACGGTTTGGCCGAATAATTCGGCTACCCAAAGTTAACCTACGGCCTCATTAACCGAAATCGACTGTATATATATATATATATGTGTGTATGTGTATGTGTGTGTGTTTGTGTGTGTGTGTGTGTGTGTGTGTATGTCTGTGTGTGTGTGTGTGTGTGTGTGTGTGTGTGTGTTACAGGGAATCTGTGTAACTAGGGATTCCCTAAAACGTTCAGGGATTTCATGTAAGGTTAAATCGTGATATTTTCGTTAAACCTACTGAAAAATTATTGAATGCCCGGTTAGGTTAATTGAATGCCCGATTAGGTCAACTGTACGCCGTTGACGAATAGTTAGGTTAAGTCGTGATATTTTCGTTAAAATTAACGAAAATATCACAACTTAACCTTACATGAAATCCCGAGTTACAGAGATTTCCTATAATATACAGGGTGGCCCCAAAAAATGGCACCAATTTTCAGAAGTGATATCTCAATAACCATTGCAGTTAGGGATTTTAAAAAACAACCAAATGAAAGATAATTCTTTTCTCTTTAAATACTTATTGAATAGCTTGATGGTTATAAACCCATGTAATGCCAAAAATTGGCTTATAAGAAAAATATACAAAAAAAAGTCGCGCATTTATATTTATTCCTTTTATTTTTTTCTAATTAATTATCTCCTAATTTACGGTCTTTAAACGAAGTTCTGTGGTTTTAAGTTAAACCTAATTTTCAATAAATGGCTCAATCTGCCCTCCATTATGGTCAACCACAGCCTGTAATCTCGCCCTCCATTTTGAAATTGCCTTTGAGATCGTCACTTGTGAGAGATTTTCCCATGCAGCCTGAATTCGTTCACGAAGATGGTTCACATCACGGATTTTCTGACCATGGTAGACTTCTCTCTCTAAGGCAGACCACACAAAGTAGTCAATGGGGTTTAGAGCTGGGCTGCATGGTGGCCAATTATTTGGTTCGATAAAACCAGGACAATTATTATTGAGAAATGTTATTGTTTCCTTGGCTGTATGAGATGGGGCTCCATCTTGCATGAACACAAAATCAGTGCTCGTCTCCTTGATCTCTGACAACATTGGAGACAAAATGTCATTACAGTAGTAAATTGAGTTAATTTTAACGCCTCGCTGAATAAAAATGATGGATGTTTTGTTCTCAGATGACGCTGCAAGGGAAACCATTATCGAATCTGAAAAGTGTTTTTTTCACGCAAAAGTCGTTTTGGGTCAACATGAGTTTTTGTCGCCACTGCTGCACGAACCCGATCATTTTGGGTATTTCGTGGTGTTTCGACCGTAAATCGTTTCTCATCAGAAAACCAAATTTTTTCACAGACTCATTTGACCGAAATCTTCGCAATAGATTTTTACATCGATGGAAACGTCTTTCTTTCACAGGCTCCGATAAAGCAGTAACCTTCACCCTCTTAAATGTTTTCAACCCAAGATCTTTTCGAATTATTCGCTGTACTGATGAACGTGAAATCCCGGTTTCTTTCGCAACTTCACGTTCACTTTTACTTGTTCCCGGTTGTTCCTCTTGACTTAAAACCATTTCATTTACTTTTTCAATGTTTTCTGGCGTTCTAATACTTTTTGGTCGACCACTTCCCGGACGCCGTTGACTGCTACCGGTTTCTTTAAGTTTTTGTAAAAAATGTGCCACAGTTCTTTTTTTTCCAATTTCTATTTGGAAATTCGTAAAGGATTCTGTTTAATGAATATCCTTTTTCTTCACGTAGTGCTTGTATAATGTTCTTATCAGATTCTCTCAATCCCATCTTGAGGGGTCTGGAAGAGAAAAATTTCATTTAAAATTAGGATCAAGGAATAAATATAAATGCGCAACTTTTTTTTGTATATTTTTTTTGGAAGCCAATTTTGGGCATTATATGGGCTTATAACCATCAAGCCAGAGAATAAGTATTTAAAGAGAAAATAATTATCTTTCATTTAGTTGTTTTTTTAAGTCCCTAGCTGCAATGGTTATTGAGATATCACTTCTCAAATTTGGTGCCATTTTTTTGGACCACCCTGTATATATATATATATATATATATATATATATATACACACACACAGGGTGGGTCACGACGAAATGTCATAACTTCGGGAGCTTATAGCTGAGCTCCACCCATGCCCTCCCAACCACCCATCCTTGCGCATGTTTTTTTCTATTAACGTTTTATTTAAACTTTATATTCAGCTTTACTTTCGAATGATGGCATTTTTTTACGTGACTGAAGTGTTGATCTTATGAAGCCATCTCGCGCGTACAATCCAAATACTTTTGATGATGCTTCAGTCACTAATTTTACCATTCTTTCTACTACTTGTGTATGACAAGGGAATTTCTCGAATGGAGGGGTACTCTTGTTTTCTATGAATTCTTCAATCTCATTTTCTGTCAGGTGTCTTGTCACAGGTGGTTCAGTGACAATGCATTTTTGCCAATTAATTAAATCAGTATAATCAGTAGCTTCAAATTGAATAACAGGTACTGTAAAACGCCTCACAACTTTTTCCTTGTTTGTTTGCCTTGCTTTCTTTATTCGCCTCCACGCTAATTCTCTTATGGCGCTGCGGTCATCATGAATCATTGATGCTAGAATATTTTCTGGATTTGCAAAAAATGCATTTCTTTGTATGACAGGGTTTACAATATCTTTTACTTCGTCATTCAGTGTTCTTGTTAGTTCAATAGTTTTGAAACATGTTTTGAGCCATTGACAAAAGACGTACTTTGCTTAATAGAAAACCACATTGGGATGCAGACCTTCATTATAAAAGAAGCAATGTTCATGAGGTTCTCAGATGGACTTACAGTTGAAACGTATAGACGAAGCAAACGATTTGCTGTAGTCAGCCATCGTGAATGTGCCATTTTGCCTGGACTACGATGAGCAAGATCTGGAGAGCAATATCCCTTTGTTATGGCCTGATGAATATCAATTAAATATTTTTGGTCGGTGCTAAGATCTTCACAGTCTACAGTTGGTTCCTCAGCATCAATCCTTTCAAACTCGACAATAGGAAGACTCTCACAGTTCTCTAATTCCCTGCCAATAGGACCGGTGAATCCGCGGGGGCCAGATGTTTTTCCATCCAGCTTTGCAACTAAATGGCGTAATGGCAATTCATTGGCATGGAGCTGGCGCACTAAATGTTGAACTGGCTTCTTCAGCTTCAATTCTATAAGCCTTATAACGCCTCCCTTTTCTCCAGTGTTGACTGCTGCACCATCGCATCCAATGGCAACAAGGTTTTCCAGGTTCATGTCATTATTTCCAATATACTCAAACATTCCTTTACATATTTCTTCAGCTGATCCAGAATTCACAGAATAATGGCCCAAATAATCTGAACCAGGTTCTCTCACTAAAGTGATATGTTCTTCTGTTACCTTCTTCTGATATACTTTGGACTCTTTTTTTTCTTGGAAGAGTGTAGAATCTTTTCGACCATCAAAATAGATTCCTCTGATTGGGACCTGATTTTGATCTTTCATAATTTCTGATCTCTTCTTTTGTCTTTCTCTTCTGATTTTACTCCTATCCACTACTTCAGATGTATTGTCAATAGAAACTTCTCCAATATCTTGCAATACTGCACTAACAATGAATGCTGCAGCTCGATCTGAAACTGCAGTCCTGTCACAAGCAGTAGCCACTGAAGGTAGATTTGTAGTTTTCCTTTTCTTGAATAATTGTTCTTCAGGTTGTTCGAGCTTTCTCTTCGAGCTAACTGGCTCTGGAAATGTATCGTCTGATATTTCGCCAGATTCACTTTCACTATTTGATGTCGATGATGATAATTCAACATTTGTATCCTGCAATTTCTCCTGTGAAGATTCTTTGGTGAGCCTCACAGCTTCTTTTTGCTTTCTTAGCAACGTAGATGCTTTTTTCTTTGAGAGTGTAATATCTACTCTATCAATAAACAGTTTTCTTTCACTCCTTTGATCTAAGAGGAACGTCACTTCTTCCTTTGGAACCGTTTTTTCTTTGGGACAAGAACATTGTGTTAGTACTTTGCACTTGCACGCTGCAATGTCAAAAAGTTTCGTGTGTGCTTCTTTTTTGAACATATCAATCTTTGCTTTGTAAGCTTCAGAATTTTTTCTGCTTTGGTATGGCTTCATAATGACACGATACTTTTCGTGGTAGCTTCTGAACATTGTTTCAATTCACCTGTCTGACAGAATTGGGACGGAAGCACTTTCCCAAATTGTTTTCAATTTATCAACAACTTGTTCTAATATTTGAGATATTGAAGGATCTTTATTAGTATTCTATTTCAAATCGCTTCTTACAAACAAGTAATATTTAAAAACTCCTTCGTATGTAGGAAGATTCCTGTGCCACAAATCTTCCCCCATACCAAACATGGGGCACTCAGTTGAGGCCCTGGTTGATTTTGCACAAACTCGAGACATTTTGAAAGTATACAAATCTGAAAAAGAAAGAGCTAATATCAATTATACGTTAATTTCAGTTAATAGTACATGGCAAACTTAGGGCAACACAATACAGAAATGCAAAATATATAAGAAATATAGTTTAGACTATCTGAGTAACGCCAACAACAGAACACCCACCTGCTACGAGAGCGACAGCTACACTGAACCGAGGTACTCACGTGACAGCTGAGTGAGCTGACTATAGAAAACTGTTTTTAGAGAATAGAAACTTTTTTAAAGATTGACTGAGCTATTTTTATACAAGTGTGAATAAATTCTTGTCTATTGTGCATCGTGGACTCTTCTGTAATTATTGGTTAAAATCTGCTTTTTTCAATTTTTTTCAATATTGAAGATCATTGTGGCACTTGAAGATATTAATGTTATGATTTTAAATTTATACCAGCTTATTTCCTCACTACTCCACACATTTTCCACACTAGCCAATTTGAAAATTCGAAAAATGAGTTTTTCACTCCTCCCTATTATTTATACATATTTACTTTGTGCTTTCCTTTTAGTTATATCACTATATGAATACTGAGATATGAAGTACCATTGATTTGGCATTTATTTATATCCAGAAAATATAATAATAAACAATTGAATGAGACAACTCGTGCGCTCATGGCTCACCAGGTGAAACTAAACTCAAATAATTATTCTTTCAAAAGTATCTTGTATCTTAAAAATGTATCTTGTATCTGTAACTTGTATCTGTATCTTGAAGATGCAGTTTTTTCGAGTATCTTGTATCTGTATCTCAGATACATTTTTGTTGGGTATCTTGTATCTGTATCTCAGATACAATTTCCAAGTATCTTGCCCATCTCTGCTTACAGGTGACATTTATCTACGATTTCTGCAAGACGAACTGCCGCCATTGTTAGAAGATGTACCTTTGGCAACACGATTGCGTATTTCCAACAAGACGGAGCTCCTCCCCATTTTAGCCGTGCAGTGAAAATGCATCTCGATGATCGCTTCCCTGGTCGATGGATCGGTCGTGGTGGTGCACAAAACTGGCCAACCAGGTCTCCGGACCTAACCCCTCTAGATTTTTATCTGTGGGGCGGATGAAAGAGCTGGTGTACCAGAAAAGTGGAAACACGAGATGCATTGTTCCGTCGCATTTTGGATGCTGCAGCCCTCATAAAGGACACTCGTAATGAACTAATGCGAGCTACACGTGCGATTCACAGACGAGCCGTGATGTGTATTGAGGCCGAGGGTAGTCATTTTGAACAGTTATTGTAGATTCATGAATAAAAACTTAGGCAGTTATTTGTTTGCTTATTCTTATTTTTAAACATTCAAACATCCATAGCTTCATAACCGTTAAGAATCGGACCTATGTTCATATGGAGTTTCCGACTGGGAATGACCTCAGCTATAAGCTTCCGAAGTTGTGACATTTCTTCGTGACTCACCCTGTGTACATTAAATTTAATAATGAACGAACGCCGCCTTTTAATTTTAATAAAATTAAAAAAATTAATAATTTTAATTATAATAATTATAGTGTAGTAGAAATACATTTATTTATATTATATATTTAAATTAAGGTTTGAATGGCTTTCATTTAATAGAAATGAATTTGCATTAAACTAGTTGATGTATTTATAATTATATAGAGTCCAAGGTGACCGAAAAATTACTACCAATGTGAAATAACCCGAAGGGAAATACATTTATTTATGGCACCAAGTCATAAATATTACAAAAATTTCTCATTCAGTTCAAAACACGTTAAAAATATTAATTAGTTAATTAGTTAGGCAGAGACTTTTCGAACACACTGTACTTTATTCCTTGTAATTTGCCATTTTTAAACGACATAAAAATAAAATAGATATCCTTAATTTAAAGCTCGTACATAAATAATAGAAAAGTGTTTCATGGTCTAAGTATGAATGTAAGCATAAAATTTAACCATTCAAAAAAAAAAAGTTAGATTCAACAATACGACGCCTTTATGCAATTTCATTAAAAATGTTTGCCTACTAATTAGTATTATTTTGGTTTTCTTTGAATATTTTATTCTTTTTGTTGACTAATAACATTTAAAAAATTATTACTAATTTGTAGTTTTTAATGCTTTTTAAAAATTTTAGGTTCCGAGGCGTACTTTTTTCGAAACTGTACGCTAAAAAAGGGATCACGTAAAGAGCAGGCCGCCCAGCCTCAATTACCAAATGATATCTTCGTTAAAACTAATGAAAATATCACGACTTAACCTAACCAATCGTCAAGGGCGTACAGTTGACCTAACCGGGCATTCAATTTAATTTATTATTATATTTGGTACTGTAAAGCAAAAAACAAGAATACATGGGGGCCCTGATCTTCAGGTGATCCAAAAAAAGTACTTGGTGCATCAGCCAAATTTAAATGGTCAATCTAACGATTAATTTTTGTTACTAGAAAAATAAGCCTAGCGCAGTGATCGTGTGGTTGGATTAAACATTTGGATCGATTGGATTGGCAGTCAACCATTTACTTGGTTGATGTACCTAAGCATTTTTCTCTGTGTAATTGCAAAGCCTACCTATATCTAGTCAGGCCACGGTTGTACAAAATTTCATACACTTTTGTGAAATCGAGGAAAAGCCAGTGACATCATAAATTTACAAAAATACCACAACCATCAAATTTTGAACTTCACATCCAAAGCCAGCGAGACAACATTTATGAAACTGCACTTAAAATTTAAGTGGCTCGTGAGCTAAAAGTAAGGGTTAAAGTCATACTGGCTTAAAAAAACATTCTGTCAAAAAGTGTTTGACCGAAATTATTTACACGTTAAAATACGAGCGACTAGATATAGGTAATGTGTTGAATGTAAGGTTATGTGAGGTGATCAACGTCATGGTAATTTCCTTCTAAGTGTGGACTACCATTTTCGTTTGCTTCGCTTCTAAACAAGCTTATGAAGTTCTAAACACAATGACAGAATGCATTTCACTTGCAACTGTATATGAAGACACACAACTTACGAAACAGAAAGTTGGAAATTAGAAGACTTTGTACCCTAATTTCGAGCTTATGTGAAGAATAAAAGTCTTAGGTTTATACTTCCTCTGTTCTGAGGAAGTTCACAAACCTTGACAAGTGTTACTAAATTCATTTATCCTGCGGTGAAGAAGGCACTGGGCAACCACTTCACTAATATGCCCTTGTTAAACTCGTGAAAATGTCCACAGAGAGAAATAGGAATAACAGCGTAAACGGAGTTGCCAGTCAAAGGATGGGCAATGTCGCGCTCGGCAGGGGAAGCATCAGGGCTTCCCAGGTCGTCATCAGGCGAATTCCCTGCGACACCAACAAAAGAGTAAAGATTGAGACGTGAAATGTAAGAGCACTGAACAGACCAGAAAAGTAGAGAACATCAAACAAGAGATGAATAGGCTGAGCATTAGGGTTTCTTTCCCTGGATCCCGGGATCTCGGCTGTTTTTATTGGATTTGAAAATCCCGGGAATTGGATAAATATCCCGGGAAATCCCGGAATTTTAAAATGACTTAATTTATTTTTTATTGATTTATTTGTTTTTTTCTTTTGTTATTAGAAGGCTCTTGGGTAGAATTAAAGAAAACTGCATAATATTTACCACATTTTATTCTACTTTTCTGCTTTCTTAAATGAACACCTACTAGGATTACAAGGAACCAAGTCTCAGTATATTATCTCGCGATCGCAGGCAACTCATCTTGCATGCAACTTCTTACTGACCCACAGAGAGCGTTGCCAGACGTACGATAATTATCGCATAAATACGATAATTTTGACTTTCGTACGATGTTTTGAATTGAATATTATTTGCTTTGAATTGTGATATTGAATTTCAATTTTACTACTTTTTTTTTACAAAGCTGGGCTACTTTTTGTCAAATAGTTCTGGCAACTTTCTTGCAGTGTTTCCAGAAATTTTTAGCTAAATTATGTTAAATCGCCTAAAATTATGCTAAACCTGTTTCTATTTTATGCTAAAAATAAGCTAAATAATTATTTTCATTTTATGGGCTATTTTTAGGGAAGAAAATATATAAAAATGCTCATTTTCTTCATTTTAGTCAGTTTAGCTACTTTTATAATAAACTCTGAATCAAAAAAGAAGAAAAAATGGGTTTAAAAAATTGAGGGGTCCCGTGTCTTAAGGTACCTAAGCGCCAAAATTATGATAAAATTCGCCAGAAATCGCCTCCAAAGTTCAGCAATATTCTGGCAATAGTATCTCTGTTATTAATTGAGCTAGAACGTTCATTTTTGGCTAAATTAGAGTTCTATGTATGCTAATGAAGATGTTGATGAGTTTTTGGAATAAATTTTCATATTTTATATTTTATATATAATTTTTTAAATTTTTTAATTTTCTTATTATGCCGAACTTTGGGTGCGATTTCTGGCACAGAATGATTCCATATTAATGTAAATCACATGTATGGCAGGTAAATAAACATTATTGAGCAAAAAGTCAATGCCTTATTGCCTATTATTAGTACAAAAATGAAAGAAATTAATAAAAAAAGAAGAAATAGCACTACTCACTACTCTGTCATTCCATACCTTCTCTTATTATTGTCTGTCACCCTATTTTCTGTTTGTCTCTCTCCCTATGTCTGTCTGTCTGCGTCTCTCAAAAGAGAAAAAGGGAAAAAACGCGCATCACATCTGGGCGGCAGAGCCCAGCTGGCGATGGAAGTGAAAAAAGCAGTTCGCTTCATAAGGTTTTCAACCATACTTCTAGTGTCGTTAGGTCATTATAACCCAAACCACGCGATAGAGGAAGGATGAAAATAGTGATATCCATCAAAAACACGTTTCTCTTGTGGAGAAAGCTATAATTTTCAGTATTCTTTCTACATCAAAAATAAAAAGGCATACTTATGTCACTCACTAAATCATCATAATACATGAAACCATTCTTATTTCCTGAGTACGCATGATAAATATTATGTTTAATAAATGATAAATAGCTACCACTGATTGGTAAACTCAATTCAAGTATTACAATGCAAAAGTGGTCATCTAGGCATAAGTAATTGGTTATCCCAATTCTAAAAGGTTATTTTATCATTGAACAATAAAAAAAAATTACTGTTCTCTTAAATATACAACCATTTCCTGGATTTCCCGGGATCCCGGGAATTGGCTTCATTTTTTCGGGAATTCCCAGGATTTCCCGGGATGAAGAAATCTGCATATAAGGAGAAACCCTACTGAGCATAGATGTCATGAGGTTGTCGGAAGTCAGATGGCGAGAAGGAGGAGATTTTATTAGTGGAGACGTGGGAGTGATTTATTCTGGTGGCGACAGGGCTGAGAGAGGAGTTGCTATTTTACTTAGAGGAAGGATAAGCAACACCGTAGAGGAGTTAGGCTGTGTGTCAGATAGAATCATCTGGATAAGAATGAAAGGCGAAAAAGTAGATACATTTGTCATGCAAGTGTATATGCCAACAAGCGCCCATCCGGAAGAAGAGGTACAAGAAATGTATGATAAAATGGAGGAAAGAATTGGAGCCCAACGAAGAAATACTAACGTAATAATCATGGGGGACTGGAATAGTGTGATTGGAGAGGGGAAAGACGGAAGGGAGGTTGAACCATTCGGATTAGGTAGAAGAAATGAAAGAGGAGAAAAGCTAGTAGAATTTTGCAGAAGGCAAGAACTCATGGTGACTAATACTTGGTTCCAAAATCACAAAAGAAGGAGATACACATGGAAAAAACCAGGAGACACTGAAAGATTCCAAATTGACTTTATTTTGGTAAGACAGAGATAGAGGAATGCAGTGAAGAACTCGAAAGCTTATCCTGGAGCAGATGCTGACTCTGATCATAACTTGATGGTAAAGGAAAATATGGTGAGGTTGAAGACTCTGAAAAAGAATAAAGTAGGGAAGAAATGGGATACTAAAACTGAAGGGTGAACAAAGGATAGTTTTTGCTAAAAAGGTGAATGAAGAGATAAGGAGGCAAAGAAGTGACGGCCACATTCATATGACAAGTGAAGAAAGATGGTGTAGACTGAGGGATACAATAAAGGAGAGTGCACAGGAAAATATCGGTTATGTGAAAAGAGAAGCGAGGAAACCCTGAATCACTACAGAGATGCTTGACAAAATGGAAGGAAGAAGAAAATGGAAGAGTATAAATACAGAAGAAAGGAGACAACGATACAGACAGTTGAATAACGAACTGAGAAGGGAAACTGATAAAGCAAGAGAGATGTGGCTTGAAGAGTAGTGCAGGGAAATGGAGGAATTAGAAAGGAAAGGAAGAACTGATTTAATGTACCGAAAAGTTAAGGACATAAATAGATGGAAAAGAAGTAGCTTGGAAGTGCGAGAAATAGAGGGGAGAAATGGAGAAAAACTGAAAAGACCAAAGATATAAGGAAGAGATGGATTGAATATACTGAAGAACTGTATAATAAAGAGAACGAACCTAATAACATCGAAAAGAGGAAGCAGATGAGGTGGAAGTAGATTGTATGGAACCGGACATATTGGAAAGAGAAGTAGAGATGGCTGTAAAAGACCTAAGAAATGGCAAGGACCCAGGACCAGATGATGTACCAGCAGAACTTCTGAAGAGTCTTGAAGGTGATGCTAGAGAGGAGGTGAATGTATTGTGCAGAAACATGTATGAGAGTGGAGGCTGGCCTGCTGACTTTATGAGAGTCTCCATGATTACTATCCCCAAGAAACCGAGAGCCACCAAGTGTTCAGAATTTCGAACCATAAGCTTGGTCAGCCATGCATCAAAAATAATGCTAAGGATACTAACCAGAAGACTAACGAACAGAGCTGAGCAGTACATTGGAGACGATCAGTTTGGATTTAGGTCAAAATGCGGAACAGGAGAAGCTATTGGTATTATGAGAATGATGAGAGAGTGCTGGAACATGACCAGAAAAAGTTTGTTTGTTTTATTGACTTTGGAAAAGCTTTTGACAGAGTCCAATGGAGGAAACTAATAGAAATATTGAAGAATATTAATGTTAACTGGAGGGACCGTAGGCTGATAAAAAATCTATATCTTGGGCAGACTGTGAATGTTAGAGTTGCAGGAGGGGAATCGGAGCCTGGATTGGTTGGGAGAGGGGTCAGGCAAGGATGCTCCCTGTTCCCCGTGTTATCTAACATCTATGCGGAAGCAATTATAATAGAAACACACTCAGATCTGGAAGAGAGAATCAGAGCGGGAGGTAAATTGGTCAAATCTGTAAGGTTTGCAGATGACAAGGCATTTGTTTGGAGTACTGAGGAAGGACTGCAAAGAATGGTCAATAGCTTGACAACAACGGCGGAAGGATTCGGAATGAGAATTAATGAGACCAAGACAAAGGTAATGAAAATTGCAAGGAAAGGAGCACAAATGAACCTAACGATAGGAAATCGAACCTTAGAAGAAGCTGAGCAGTTTAAATATCTGTACGCTGACCATACGTACCGTTTTGAACGGGACAGTACCGTTTTGTATGGGTTTTTGTATGGGTTCTGTCACTGAAGAATAATTGTAAGCTCAATATGTTTATGTACTTACTTTTTCATGAATACAGAATATTACATAACCCCCGTCCCTTTTTTGCCATCCCAATGTCCCGTTTTTGTCTCAAGGAAATATGGTCAGCCTAAATATCTGGGAAGTTTATTAACTAATAATGGAGAGTGCAGTAAGGAAGTAAGATCTAGAATTGGTATGGGTAAGGTAGTTTTTGAGAGACAGAGAAGACTACTTACAGGTAAACTCAACTTGAAACTGAAGAAAAGGTAGGTAAAAAGCTTGATATGGAGTGTGGTACTGTATGGAGCAGAAACATGGACACTGAAAACAACTGAAAAGAAACTTCTTGAAAGTTTTGAAATGTGGATTTGGAGAAGAATGCTAAAGATAAGCTGGAGGGAACACCAAAGTAATGAGGAAGTACTGCAATAGGTGAGGGAGGAAAGAAGACTCATTAAGGTGATAAGAGAAAGACAAGAAATGGATCGGACATGTGTTGAGAGGAGAAGGATTGTTGAAGGAGGTGATAGAGGGTAGATATGAAGGTAGAAGGCTAAGGGGAAGGAAAAGGAAAGCAATGCTGGATGATTTGAAGGCAGGCAGGAGCTATCATGAGATGAAAAGGATAGCTCAGGATAGAACACTTTGGCGGACACATGAGTTGGACCTGCCTGATAGGCAGAACACGATGGATGGATGGATGGAATCCAGCCATTGATTGTCGCCGGCCAGTTTAAAAACTGGGGAGAGGGGGGGAAGTTGCAGTGACGAGACCGCTGCACGTAATTTGGTTCGACCCAGTTTCTTTTTTAAAGGAGACTTATTTTTCCCGATTGCAATCGTTACCGCCAGTCTCAGCGCCCTCTGGTAGTAAAAGGACGCAAGAAAGGAACAACCAACCAACTTGATTTCTCATTCCTTGGAATCATGCCTTTTCTGTTTATAAAGTCACGTGAAAATGGTCAGAAACTGGCACAGTGCTCAGGCCAGACGAACGCATCCCACTGGGTTGACTCCTCTATTCTGTATTATTGTTAACTAGCACCTTCGGGAGTTCGAACCCTTCTATGTATGTGCTGTTTAAAAATCTATACCTTAAGACACTGAACTTATTTTTAAAACGTGAAATATTTCTGAAGCTAATTTGTTCGTAAATCTACACCTGTAATTCCAAAATTGAATTTAAACTTAAATTTTCTCTCATTGAATATTGAGAGAATTACATTTTTATTTTTAATTAATAATGCATGATTTTCATTTTGTAATATAAACTAAATTTCACTAATTTTATTAAATGTGAATGGTTTTATTCGAGTAAATATTTTCATTTTTAATAAAGTAAAACATTCATTCCTCTTTACTCAACCTTGGAAACTTGGTTTATAACTTTATTAAAACTTTGGTGATACGATACGCTGAAAAAAATACTCTACGTATAAGTAAGTTATGAAGTATAATGAACTGTTAATAATGTGTTTGGAAATAGTTTTTCAAAAATACTGAAAAAAAAGGGTCACTCTCAGATTCACAACAATGAATTTTACACCTTAGGTACATTATTCATAACACTGGTTGACAAAATCGAACTTTTTTCTCTCATCAAAGATGTATACACATGTTTCTAGAACGGGTTTGTACGCTGATTCTAAATCTGTTTTCGGTTTTCCTCTAGCACATCTAGTTATCGAAATATGACTGGTGTTACTTTCAGCACAATTTATCGTAAAAATACAACTTTATTCATAAAAAGAAATGTACACCAACCTAAAAACGTTGCGAGTACGGCTTTTGTTTGTAAAATTTGTCCGGATCGTCGCGGTACAACATTCAGCAGTAGTCTGCCAGCATACTTTCGTTCCAGAAACTTGATAGCGATTTTCCATTTGACTGGATGTCTTGTTGGAAGCGTCCCCCTGTTCGTCACTCACCGCGCCAAGGTTTGCGGGAAAGAAATCTAGATGCGAATGTAAAAAAAGTATTTTCAAGGACATGCGACAGCCCATTTCTTGATATGCATCGAGCAGTTTCTGAACTCCATCTTTGTATGCGGGAGACTTGTGGTTACCCAAGAAATTTCCACAAATCCATTTGAAAGCCTGCCATGCTTTTAGTTCTAAAGCATTTAGGCTTTCTTCAAAGCCTTCATCCTGTAGAACCTCCCTGATTTGGGGCCCCACAAAGATTCCCTCTTTCAATTTCGCGGCACTGATGTCTGAAAATTTCTCAACAAGGTATCGAAACCCTCTAGAATTGGTCTTACCTATCGCTTTCACAAAATTTTTCATTAAGCCGAGCTTAATGTGGAGAGGTGGCAGGAAAATATTCTTTGGATCAACTAAAGGAACACACTGGACACTGCCCGTTCCTGGTTCGTATGTGATTCTTTGATGCCAGTCACGTCTGATGTAATGATCCGCAGTAGCACGGCTGTCCCATAGGCATAGGAAACAACAGTATTTCGTGAACCCTCCTTGCATGCCATTAACATACCAATGACTTTGAGATCACCACAGATATTCCATTGATGAGTGCTGTATTGGATTGTTTCGAGTAGTATATTCATGTTATCGTACGTCTCCTTTGGATGAAAGGAGTGGGCGATCGGGATGGACGGCTTTAAGTTCCCGTTATGCAGGAGAACCGCTTTCAAGCTTCGCTGTGAGGAATCATTAAAGAGGCGCCACTCAGATGGTGTATGTACCTGTGACAAGTTCTCGAAAAGTCCATTGATATCATAGCCATAGCAGAGCAGACCGTCTACTGTAAAGAATGTCGCCAAATCATGGTTTCGTTTTCGATAGTGACACACTCGGACGTTCTTCTCAAGTAAGTGTTTCTGCTTGAGTCTCGAGGAGAGAAGTTCTGATTCCTCTTTGGAGAGAGCTAAGTCTCTAATGAGGTCATTCAACTCGTTTTGGGTAAGCCTCTCCGGCTCCGATTGCTCCTCGTCAGGTGTGTAGTCAAGATCGGCCGAAGGTCCCGCATCTCCGCCAATCGCACTTTCCTCGGATTCCCTTTCGTCTTCTAAAGAATCGAGTCCATGCTGTGGAGGTACCAGAATCGGCATCGTGTCATCGTGAGGGATCGGTCTGATCGCGAAGTCTACGTTCGGATAAACGATGTTATGCTTGTTCTTCACGGAGAATACAGTTATGTTAACATTGCAAAAGTAACAATCGCCATGATGGTCTCTCGGTTCCCTCCATATCATGAGTGTAGCGAACGGCATCGACTTTTTCCTTGGTTCATCCAGTCACGTAATCCACTCGAACAAGCGGTAAAGATAACATGTAGCGCCCACGCCTTATCTTGGTCGCCTTGTGGACAGCCGAAGTATAACCGGTAAGTTTCCCGAAGACTTATCGTGATTGTACGCCGTTGTGATTTAGTCGCGAACGAGCCGCACACGTAACAGAAATTGTCTGGATGATTTTTACACTTTCGAGGCAGGATGATCGATGATTGGGTTGATGTAAATCACCTAAAAAAATAAACTGTGTAAGTGGGCGACACAAAACAAAACAAAACACAACACACAACTAGATATGTGACTGTTACGCCAAAGAATAAAAAGGTGTACACGTGCAACGTTTGCAAATTTGTGGCCAGCAACTGCTCTCACCTAAAATACCACAAGACAACCTGCGGAAAGCCTAAGTTGAAACGACAAAATGCCATACAGGAGGGTACAGAAACGGTAAAGCAAAAACCTACACCTAAGCTGCAACGACAAAATACTCCGCTACATGTATAAAGGACGCATATTATATATTGTGTATACAGTATATAGTATTATATATAGTTATATGCATATTATATATTGTATATATGTAGTACCTATTATATATTATATTATATATAGTTGTATGCATATTATATATTGTATATATGTAGTACCCTATTATATATTATAATATATATAGTTATATGCATATTATATATATTGTATATAGTATTATATTATATATATATATATATATATATATATATATATATATATATATATATATATATATATATATATATATGATATTTATTGTATATATTATGATCGGTGTCATCTCAAAAACTAGACGTGTTAGAGGAAAACCGAAAACAGATTTGGAATCAGCTTCCCAACAGCATTCTAACCCACCCATGATTATATCTGATGAAAAATACTTGTTGGCCAGTGTTATTAAATTAGGTTACGTTACGTTACGTTAGGTGAAGTTATGTTATGTTATGTTATGTTATGTTATGTTAGGTTTACCTCATTATTTTAAACTCTTAAAAAAATTAATTGTTGTGAATCTTAAATTATATGGAAAAAAAAATTGATGTAAAATCCGTTTCGGATCGAGCCAACGATAAAGGGACATATACCAATTTCGTTGATGAGACACACTATCGATACTCTAAGAAACTAACCTAACCTAGCTTAATCTAACACATAATACTTGTCGACTAAATGTGACGTCGAAAGAATAGAGGCTATAAAAAGGACTTTTACGTCTTGGATAGCGGAAACAAAAGTCGAAGACTACTAGTCTCCAATACAAACCCTGAAATTCTATTACTTCATTTTAAAAAGTCGTGTAATTGTACTTCACCGTCGTGTTGATTCTCCTTTTCATCTGCAAGGTCCGTTTCCCTAAGAAGTCAATAGCTGTGTTTTATATATATATATATATAACCTTTGGCAACCTTTGGTTAGCTTCCGCCCGAATTGTTCATTCTGACGAAGGTCAAGCTTTTCACTCCACCTTATTACTGCAGTTTAACGTGGAATCCGAACTAGCCCCACCAGCAGCCCAGCGTCTTAACCACTTTGCCACCCAGGGTACCCATTTAGCTATCAACCACTTTCTTTATTGTGTGGAAGGATGAACAGTTGGGTTTTGCTGCGCGCTGGCTGCCGTCACTGGGTCTCGATCCCGGGGCCGTTGGATTCGTAGTCAGCGATGCTAACCACTACACCACTGAGGCGCATAATATATATATATATATATATATACCGTATATACACTAGGGTGGATCGATTTTACATTTTTTTCGATTTCCATATTCTAATAGAGACAAAAACTTGCGCATGCATGAGAAAATAGCCTCTGCAAAATCTTAGCTTAATAGGTAATCATCTTCTGCCCCCGGCAGAGCGATGAAAATCATATTTTAGTAGTCAAAAACGTATTTTTCTTATAATTTTTAAAATATTTCAATATGCGTGTGTGTTATTTCATGCCTAAGCAACGATATAAATGCTATGGGAAATATATAAATGCATTATTTAAGACAAAGAGCCGATCTGAAAATATGTATATAAATTACCTATTTTTTCAACATTTGACGTTGTTGCCGGGGGCAAAAGATATTAACGTAGGACAACGCGCTTGGAAAAACGATCATATGAGGTCCTTTTCATCGACTTTATAGTTATTAGGAATAATTTTGATGCATATTGAAATATTTATAAGAATACGTTTTTGACTACTAAAATATGATTTTCATCGCTCTGCCGGGGGCAGAAGATGATTACCTATTAAGCTAAGATTTTGCAGAGGCTATTTTCTCATGCATGCGCAAGTTTTTGTCTCTATTAGAATATGGAAATCGAAAGAAATGTAAAATCGATCCACCCTAATATACACACAAGAGAAGGGGCGACGAGCTTAACCTTCGTGAAATGAGGAATCATCGCACGGAATCTTTGAAAGGTACCGAGGTCCGTTATACGTACAAAAATTCCGCAGTTACAGAAATTTTTTCGGAAAATTTAAAAATGAGGAAGCATCTGATGATAAGATGGAAGAAGAAAGTGCTCCCCCTTCGTCAACCACCTTCTGACTTCCTTTCCATGATTCACAATACTACCACCAAGCACCGATCAGCAGTTTTAGGAGGTAAATACAACTATTTATGCAGTTTATTTCTTCCAGTACAATATAATTTATAAAAATACATTAAAATATTATTGTTTTCTATATAAATGTGCTTAAAAAGGTAAATTATGTTTATTATGCAGTTTTGGGTTGGAAAAATCTTCCGTAGGAACGCATCTCCCATTATATAACGGGATTTAATGGGAAAATAGGGTCCGTTATAGTTCAACTTATACGGAAATTCGGTTTACGGACAAATTTTCAGGAACGTAACCCTTCCGTATATCGAGGACTGCCTGTATATATATATGGGATTGAACTCAGAATGGTCCCCTGAGGCTCTTTCATGATACACACAGACCCTAGATCCTGTTCCAAAGCTGGATCCTATCTGCTTTGCAGATAGCTGGTGAGGGAAGCTATATTTTTGGGGCCTCTTTGCGAGTGACCTGTTGCCCACGTCGGGCTAACATCATGAAAAATAAAAAACTATAGTGTTTGTCATTTACTATTCACGGTCTGAGTGTAGCATATATGTATATATATACACACACACACAAAAACTATGGTTACACCTTCTCATACAATGGCCCCCAATATCTGGCAAACGGGAATGCTAAAAATCTCTGGAATTACGACTGACACTACTCCAACTAATAGTACAGAACTATGGAGTAGCAGTAGTACTGTCTCTACACATGAATGAGATGAATGTAATAACCTTGAACACAATACGAAGAGCAGAAACTGTAAAAGCTGCAATCTATATAAATTTATTAATGTATTCACTGATAAATTTAATTCTACATCAACCGGTAAAATTTTAAATTAAAAAAACCGGAAAAGAGTGTTGAATTGCGAGGATCGATATATAATACCGGGTGTACATAAAGTCAGGATCTATTTTTGTGAAGCACTTGGAAATTATATGGAATTCAATCATAAAATGATAAAGTGGTAACATTTATTAAATAATTAAGAGTAGGATTCGACGTGACGCCCATCAGTATCCCTGCACAGCTCAAATCGTTCCGCAGCATTTCTAAACACATTTTGGAGCATTTGCGGGGTTATGTTATCTGCAGCAGTTCGTATACGTGTACGTAAGTTTTCAAGACTCGTAATCTTCGTCTGATAGACGTGCGACTCGATAAAGCCCATGCAAAGAAATCTAAAGGGGTTAAATCTGGTCATCTCGCTGGCCAAGGTCTGTTGCTTCAGCGTCCGATCCAGCGATTTGGAAAACGTCCATTTAGATAATCCTGAACAATTTTGGCATAGTGACAAGGAGCACCATCATGTTGATAGACGACGGGGATAGGATTGTTAGTACCGTCGTCTATCAACATGATGGTGCTCCTTGTCACTATGCCAAAATTGCAGCTTTTACAGTTTCTGCTCTTCGTATTGTGTTCAAGGTTATTACATTCATCTCATTCATGTGTAGAGACAGTACTACTGCTTTAGATTTCTTTGCATGGGGCTTTATCAAATCGCACGTCTATCAGACGAAGATTACGAGTCTTGAAAACTTACGTACACGTATACGAACTGCTGCAGATAACATAACCCCGCAAATGCTCCAGAATGTGTTTAGAAATGCTGCGGAACGATTTGAGCTGTGCAGGGATACTGATGGGCTAACGAAAATTGAATTAACTTTTAACTTAATATTGTTTTGCCGGCATGCTAACTCTGCGAGGCTGCCAAAAGATTAATAGCTACATGGTCTAAATTAATGGGTTAGGTTAAAAAATACCACGAGTCATCCACGCATTATGACGTCAGTATGTAACCTAACACCTTATCCCCCACCAGAAGCAGCAGAAACTCGCGTAGGTAATACTAGTACGCGAGTTGCTTTTGAAGATTTAAAAATAGAATATGACTCATCATGGAGAAATGAAAAATTTGCAATTTTTGTTTTATTTCTTTATTGTTTTATACCATACAGCTTAACATAAAATACAATTCGATTAACATATGTAAATGCATACTCATTTTTTTGAGATCCGTCAGGTGTATATTTACCAACATAAATACGACCTAATGGTTTAGATAAATCATTCGTTGATATAATTAAAGTATTAGGGAATTGGGCAGTAACCTGTTCACCTAATTCACACACGTGCTTAAGTCTACGATACATTCTAAACTCTTTAAAAGGTGAGTACCACTTTGTTCTTGGATGATGCATTACTTGCTCTGCACTATGAGAGGAGTCAAGATTAGGTTCAAACAAAACACAATGTGGAACAATTAAATATGGAGATGGTGATATCCCTACATTAGGTCCCTCTATCCTTTCCCTACCCTCCTTCTTACGACTTAATGAATCTTCATAATTAATAACATATCCAGACATATTCAATTCTGGAATACTATGGAATGATACACCTGTTACTTGATAATAATTAAATTTTAAAATGGTAGATTTAGCCTCATTAGTTAAAAGATCCAAACACAAGGTATAATATCCATCTGCATTAACATCAAAAGTATTTTTAGACAAATAAACAAATTTCATTGAAGCTTTAAATATCTTCTCCTTTGAACGCCTTCTAACAATCTTTCGAGGAAAAGTCCGAACAAACTTCCTTCTTCGATTATGATGACGAAAGTAACCACGACGATACATCTTGAACAGTAATTAATACACGTCAATCCGAAGCAATTGCAATGAAGAGAATGAAGTTTAAACAATTTGTGGGTCTATTTATAGATTCTGTTTACGTCATGTTATGACAAGAATCCTATCCCCTTAGAATCCACCAGATGGAACCCTTGTCACTATGCCAAAATTGTTCAGGATTATCTAAATGGACGTTTTCCAAATCGCTGGATCGGACGCGGAAGCAACCAAAGACCTTGGCCAGCGAGATCACCAGATTTAACCCCTTTAGATTTCTTTGCATGGGGCTTTATCAAATCGCACGTCTATCAGACGAAGATTACGAGTCTTGAAAACTTACGTACACGTATACGAACTGCTGCAGATAACATACCCCGCAAATGCTCCAGAATGTGTTTAGAAATGCTGCGGAACGATTTGAGCTGTGCAGGGAAACTGATGGGCGTCACGTCGAATCCTACTCTTAATTATTTAATAAATGTTACCACTTTATCATTTTATGATTGAATTCCATATAATTTCCAAGTGCTTCACAAAAATAGATCCTGACTTTATGTACACCCGGTATATATCTAACAGAGTACGATATTTGTAAAATGCAATACGTAGTGATGACAACAGATGACAATACGATTCTAGAGGTGGAAAGAGTACCAAAATTATGGAGTTGGACGAGTACGAGTACAATATTTTTTGAGTGGTCGAGTACGAGTACGAGTATACCTTTTTAGTGCTTGAGTACGAACACGAGTACAGTTTTTTTACTGTTCGAGTAAAAGTACGAGTGTAAGAGTGTGGCTTCAAACTTTAAATGGTGCTTGGCTGCTTGCATAAGCAAAGCTTATTAAACCATATGAATGCATTGCACTGAAAACGAGTACAACAAAAACCCGTACACGAGTACAAGAATATTCGAGTACCGATGGGCTCTTTCCATCTCTAAACACGACAAGTAAATGCGAGATACAATCAACATATATATATATATATATATATATATATATATATATATATATATATGATACACACAGACCGTGCATGGAACAAGGAACTCTTCTGGGAAAATTAAATCCACTGTAGTCCGAATAAGTAATGGTAAATGACAAACACTATAGTTTTTTCGGATCAAGTAAAGATAAGCACCCGAGCCTTCTTTAATTAGCCTTATAAGGCTAACTAACGAAAATATCACGACCTAACCTAACCAATCGTCAAGGGCGTACAGTTGACTTAACGATTGGTTAGGTTAGGCCGTGATATTTTCGTTAGTTAGCCTTATAAGGCGAATTAAAGAAGGCTGGGGATGCTTATCTTTACTTGATCCGTTTTTTCTTCTTCATGATGTTAGCCAAACGTGGGCAACGGGTCACTCGCAAAGAGGCCCCAAAAATATAGCTCCCCTCACCAGCTATCTGCAAAGCAGATAGGATCCAGCTTTGGAACCTCTTTGTGAGTGACCCGTTGCCCACGTTGGGTTAACATCATGAAAAAGAAAAAACTATAGTGTTTGTCATTTACCATTACTTATTCAGACTATAGTCGATTTAATTTTTTCAGAAGAGTTCCTTGTTCCATGGACGGTCTGTGTTAGTAGTATTGCCGCAATATGTTAGGGTGCAATTGCAATGCAACATTGTAACATTGCATACAACATGATGAGAGTGTTTTTAAACTCCTTCAGCTCCACAAAAAACAAATTTTATATATATATATATAAGGTGTATGCATGTGAACTCCAAGGGTAACCTAACCTGGCTGCTTAGGCCCACCCAAAAATATATATATGTATGTGGGTATGTAAATGTGGGTAGCCTTAAATAAAACACAAAGAGAGAGAGAGAGAGAAGTTCCATCCATTCGTAGCCATGGATCATCGCATAATGGTGTCTTCAGCATCATAGACATCAGGCTTAGAAGGCAGCCATTCGCCTCACAGCCAGTCGTATAGGGCGTACACAGTTATTTCCGTACATATAAACTAGACTTAGCATTGCTTTGCCTCAAAAAAACACACACGTAAAGGTGAATTAACGCAGTTCTATCGAAAAAAACGAACCCTTAGAGTACCTCGCAATTACACATAGCCCCATCTCAACAAGCACATAAAGTACACGGTGAATTAAAGCAGTTCTATTATAACAAAATAGATGCAAGCCCTTAGAATACCTCAGATAACCCCTTCATACACAGCCGCATATCAAAAATACATGCCATACCTCATAGACAGGACCACCACCACCCATTAGAGACTGGTAAGGTCTAAAAAAATAGCCAGATAATATAATTATCAAGCTCGTGACAGGAAACCATCACGAGGGCCAGGGCTGTAATGTATTCGAATCCTGTCTGTTCTTTCAAATAAAAACTGAAACACGGTAAACCAAATTTAAAGCAAAAACAAAATTTTTGCCTTCATCTAGAAATATATCTAAATTTTAATATAAAAAATATTGGTGCTACTGTAGTATGCGGTCTACCTACGATTGGTTAGGTTTAATCATGATATTTTCGTTAAAACTAACGAAAATATCATGACTAAACCTAACCAATCGTCAAGGACGATTAATATTGGGATGTAAACAAGCATTTAGCAAACAAGATGAGAAACTATACTTCAAAGGTAGACCGCCGAATCGTAGGTAGACCGCATACTACAGTAGCACCAAAATATTAATATAATTTTATAATAAAACTAGATTTTAGTTTTAGGGATAACTCATTTTTTTATAAAAATATCCTATTTTTGAACGGATCCTATATTTTACAATATATAAAATTCGGCGAGCAGCAGTCAATTAATTTCAGAAATAAACACACACACACACACACACACATATATATAAGAGAAATATGTATAGGAAAAATACATATAAATTCATTCTTTATTAGATTGCAACACGAATGCATGAGTAGAATAATAACTGCCCATTTTTTACCAAGCATATCTGGCAACTAACACCACCAACTAACTCATCGAATATCAGTTAGATAGACTGAAAGATGTAATTTCCAACAAGACGGAGCCCCTGCTCACAGAGCACGCCAAACTGTCACATTCCTTGAGAACGAAACACTGGATTTTATCGAACCCAATATGTGTCCCGCTAGTAGCCCCGATCTTTCATCACTAGATTATGGTGTTTAGGAAGCTCTGAAGTCCAAAGTTTACATCCCGGTTACCACTATAAGAGACATAGATGAACTATGCGAAAGAATTCTGCTCGGCCGGGAGAAGGTGTCTCACGATATGTAAACAGGTGTATTGATCAGTGGCGTCCACGTTTGGAGGCCTGCGTTGAGCAGGAAGGGGGACATATCGAGCAACTCAATTAAGACGAACAACATACTAAGGTAAGCATCTATGAAGTTTGAGAGCTCTAGTCTCCTTACTTTTTTTAATACGACAGTTTACTTCTAAGGGGTCAGTTTTTATACCCACCCTGTGTATATATATATGTATATATATATATATATATATATTATATATATATATATATATACAGGGTGATTCAAAAGTCAGGTTACATAGGGGAGTACTGTACTGTACTGTACTTGTGTTACAAGATCCTGTTTCTGCGTTTCAAGAACGCGGTGGACCTACGTTATAATTTATTAATTTCCAAACGCTCGTTTTTTTCTTTTTTTCTTTTTGTTTTTTGTTATTCAACTAATCAAAAGCATGGCACCCCCGTCAAGTACTTGCAGTCGCTGTGAAGGGAAATTTGCTGCTTACGCGTTTACAATGGCTAATAATAATGATCAGTTAGTTTGCAGGTGGTGCTCAAGCATGGAAGTGCTGAGGAACGAATTAGACCGTGAGAGGCAGGCCAGGGTGAGACTTGAAGAAAGCGTGATGCTCCTGACGGCAAAATTAGAATCCCTTGAGACTCCAGTTACGACCCCTCCTGCCTCAGTTTCTATTAATAATAATATAAATAGTACTAATAGCCCTCTCTCTTCCCCTAGTTCCCAACCCTTCGTTCGAGTGCGAAATGGAGCCCCATTGAGAAAGCAAAGCCTTGTCTACCAGTAATAACAAGCAATAAGTTTTCTGTTTTAGGGTTCGAAGATACTGATGAACCGGAAATACGACTCGTTGGTGATTCCATTGTTCGAGGGCAGCTCGAGGAATTCTGTGGGAGAAACCCTCGTCGTAGGCGCCGTTACTGCTACCCTGGTGCAAGGGTGGAGCATATAACTAATAATGTTGACCATTTTACAGACAGTACCGCCGAGGACACAACGTATGTTATTCATGTCGGTACTAATAACGTTTTAAATTCTAGATCGGAAGAACTGCTGGCTAGGTACAGGGACTTATTAGAGCGATTAAGGGAGAAAACTAATAAGATTGTTTTAACAGGTATACTTCCTCGAATTATCCAACGAAGCGATTTCTACAGCAAGGCGACCTATATTAACAATAACCTAAAGTCTCTTTGCCAACAGGAAGGAGTGCATTTTGCTAATTTTTGGAACAGTTTCTACGGCAGGAGGGACTTGTTCCTCGAAGATGGACTTCATCTTAATGAAGTTGGAGCTGCGCGTTTAGGAAGACTATTTCATAATACTGTCTCTTCTTTTCAGGCTGCCGTAAGCCGAATGGTCCCAGCGTAAATTCCACAAATTTCCCCCGCGCTCGCGAAGGTGTCGCAATTACAAACAATTTGAAGGTTCTATCCTTAAATGCTCGTAGCCTACGAAATAAAATAAAGAATTTTTTTCTTTAATTGCTTGTAAAGACTATGATTTAATTGCGATAAATGAATCGTGGCTTAGCACTGAAACACGTGACTTTGTAGGGGAGTATCAAATTAAAGGTTATAGACTTTTTGTTAAAAACAGAATAGGTAGGCGAGGAGGCGGTGTTATGTTGTATATCAAAGATAATATTGCGAACGTTATAGAAGTAAAGCACTCAATTCCAGAACCGATAGATTCGACTATAGCAGAACTTAAATTCAACGATTTCAAACTTCTTGTTGCGGTTATATATAGGCCCCCAAATCAAACAGCTGCTACGGACGAAGCGTTATATCGTGAACTAAAGAGAATAATCGGTAGTGAGCAGGCTTTAGTTATGGTGACTTTAATTGCGCCAACGTGAATTACGATACAATGCAGGGAGACGCGGAAGTAATCGTTTTGTTAATTTTCTCGAGGATAGCTTTCTTATTCAAAAGGTTGGGGAACCTACGAGGTTGGACAGTATTTTAGATTTAGTAATAACTACGGATGATAGGCTAATTACTGATCTTCAAGTAATAGAACCATTGAGCAATAGCGATCACAATATGGTAGAGTTTGTCCTCTCAGTAAGTCACTCGAAACCAACTAACTCGACTAAAATTCCTAGCTTCCAGCACGCAGACTTTAGTAAATTTCGAAATAAATTTTCACACGTCAATTGGGAAAACATAATGGGGAACTCCAACGCAAAACTAATGTGGGAATCGTTCGTAAAGGTATTTAGGACTATAAATGAGGAATGTGTACCGTACAAAATTAAGCGTGCGAAAGTAAACAACAAGCCCTTGTGGTTTACTTCTAGAGTAGGAGACATTATAAAGAGTAGAGAGAGGGCTTATAGGCTATACAAGTCCGATAAAGATAATCTGTTGTTACGAAACAACTACATATCTCTAAGGCGTGAAGCTAAAAGTGTAATAAAAAAGTCAAAACGCGAATTTGAAATCTCCATAGCTCGTGACGGTAAAGAAAATCCAAGCGATTCTTTCAATACGTCAATAATAGAAATCCAGTAAAAAGTGTCTTAGGTCCATTAAAAAATGGAAATGGAGATCTAGTATCTGAAAACAAGGAAATGGCTACCTTGCTAAACGAATTTTTTACGTCAGTTTTTACTATAGAAAATGTAACAAATATCCCTACGGTCATAGACATAATACCTTTTGATAATGGTAATATTTTGGATAATATTGTCGTTAGTGAAGGGGAAGTAATGCGCTATATTGATAAAATGAAAACGCGTAAATCACCGTGTCCGGATTCCATATATCCCATACAACTAAAAGAATTAAAAGATAGCATTGTTGTGCCGCTAACAAAGATTTTTAATGCGTCTATTTCGGAAGGGTGCGTACCAGATAATTTCAAGTTAGCGAACGTAACACCTATCTTTAAGAAAGGCGATAAAGGTGCGGCGGGAAATTATAGGCCAATCAGTTTAACGTCTGTTGTAGGTAAGCTACTGGAATCAATAATTAGGGATCGTATAGTCGAACACTTAGAAGTGCATAATCTGGTCAGAAATACGCAGCACGGTTTTAGGCGAAACAAATCTTGCTTAACTAATCTTTTAGAATTTTTCCAAAGCGTGGTTAACGTTTACGATAGACATCGGGCGGTTGATGTAGTGTATTTAGATTTTCAAAAAGCGTTTGACACCGTGCCGCACAAAAGACTGATTGAAAAAACTAAGGCTCATGGAATCAGGGGTGTAGTAATAAATTGGCTAGAAGAATGGTTGCGAGGCAGGAAACAGAGGATGGTCGTTGATGGAGCGGAGTCGTGTTGGGCTAATGTAGCGAGTGGCGTTCCTCAGGGTTCTGTATTGGGCCCCTTGCTTTTTCTTATATATATTAACGATTTAGATGTCGGCCTAGTCAGTACAGTTTCAAAGTTTGCGGATGACACGAAGCTGGGTGGTAGGGCGATTATTGACGAAGATAGAGGTAAAATTCAGGAAGATCTGAATAAAATCGTTGATTGGTCAGTCACATGGCAAATGAGATTTAACGTGGATAAGTGCAAAATTATGCATATAGGTTCGCGTAACGGTAATTTTGCGTATAGTATGTCAGGGAAAGATTTAACAAGCGTAGAGCAGGAAAAAGATTTAGGAGTTATAGTCACTGGTGATTTAAAAGTAGCGAAACAAAGTACAGCGGCGGTCAATAAGGCGAACAAAGTGTTAGGTTTTATAGCTCGAAATTTTGAGTACAAATCGCGCGATATTATAGTTCCTCTTTATAAATCATTAGTTAGACCCCATTTGGAGTACGCGGTCCAATTTTGGAATCCGCATATGCGCAAAGATATAGACAAAATCGAAAGAGTTCAAAGACGAGCAACTAAGATGATTCCGTCTCTTAGGTCAAAGTCGTACGAGGATAGGCTTAAAGAGTTAAAATTGACTACACTCGAGACTAGGAGGTTAAGGGGTGATCTAATCCAGGTTTTCAAAATTATGAATGGGTTTGATAACGTAGATAGAGATAGCTTTTTCGAAATATCTCAATATAATAGGACTAGAAATAACGGGTGTAAGTTGACAAGTAGAAGGTTCGAGACAGCAGTTGCGAAAAACTTTTTTACGCATAGAATAGTAAATAGCTGGAATAGTTTGCCGGTAGAAGTAATTAGTAGCACGTCTATAAACATGTTTAAGAATCGATTGGACGCGCATGTTGATAGAAAGGGTATAGTTTAAGGTAGTAAAATTAAGGCTTTGTGGGGATAGATCCCACAGCTCAACACAAGTGTTGTGGGATATAGGGAGGCAGCGTCTTGGGTTAGGGGATACTCTCTGTCCTTACACACCCCATTTAAAGAGATTCCTCTGCCGAGCGGTGCCCCCCATAGTACTGTGAGGTATTGAAAAACTCATGATCTTCACTTGCCCCACAAACACCTTTAAATGGGAGACCCATAATGGGTGCACACACATTTCTACATTACTGTACAGTCTTTACAGCCACACCTACACTTTTCCTCGTATGTGTATACACAATACACGATTACGAACACAGTTAGGTAGACCAGCCATGAGTGGATCCTAGGGTCTTTGTTGGTCTGAAACATTATAACATTATAACATTATGTAATGATACAGGGGAATAATCACATCACATGTTCGATATGGCCACCGTTAACGGCAATGCACTTGTGCAGCCAGCTAGGAATATCACATCAATGCGCTCCTCCTCCTTCCTTACTGAACAATAATTATATATGGAGAATCTGACAACTATCTCCAGCAGCTGATGTGAAAAAGTTGCCAGCGAGGTTTTTAAACCAATATATATACAACAAGGCAAAAAATAATACAGCTAGTATAGAAGATTTCTGTATACAGCAAAACACCCAACATTTGTTTAATACCGGCAGCCTCGTCAAACCTATTGATAATTAAAAAAGCAACATCAAATGTCTGTGCTGAAACTCTATTCTTTGTATACACAACTGTACATCAGATTTTGCGGGTAAGGGTAATATTTTTATTATCTACAGATTTATTTTATACTTTTCTATTCAGTTTTCTACTACTGCTAGAATAGTTGAGAGACAAAAAACTTGCAGGGGTTTTTATGCTGGAAGGAGGGGCCAAAAAACAAGGTTCAAGGTTTGAGGTGCTTTGGCACTCTGCATTTGAAGGAACTGCATTTTTTGATGCTCTGAAAACCACAGAGATAGTAGGAAAATCATTGGCTGATGCACCATAGCCAACCCACCTAGAGGGACACTTTGTGAAGCAGGTGGAAAAATAAAGAGTGGATTGAAGACAGTCAGAGGCAGGGAATTGGTGGGCTATTTGTTGACATGCAGTACTTAATGATTTCCATGTAAGTTTAGCGAAAATATTGAAATCTCAGTAAAACATTCTTACGATATCCATTTACTTTAGTTAAATGTTAAATGGAACAACCTAGCTCAGGCCAACATCTCCGACAAAGCCGAATACCACAGGTTATGCAGAATGAACAATTTGAACGGAAACAAATCCTCCGTGATATCAACTTATATAATTTCCCTCGGTTCGCTATTAAAATTTCCCTTTTTGGTCTAAAATTTCCCTATACACATACATTTAAAGCAATATGTATGAATATAGATTCATTTTTGTCTATATCGTAAGATTAAGGTATTATTTAGCAATACTGCTATATATTTTTCAATTAATACAGTGAAAATTTGTTTCTGGATATATAAATATCTATATCCACTCCTCAAAATTTTCCTACTCAGGGAATATCGGCGTTATTTGACGATTTCCCTAAAACAGGGTAATCTCCCTGTACCTGTCAACACTGTCCCAGTGAGGAATATACAGGCTGCTTGTCATCGCTTACAGATTTGTGGCCTAAAAATATATCGGAACTCAGCTGAAGCCTCTATTACATCACTGACTTTCATCCATTTATTAAATTTATTTACACGAAAGACAAGGCTCTCTCTCTCTCTCTCTCTCTCGCTCTCTCTCTCTCTCTCTCTCTCTCTCTCTCTCTCTCCTCTATATATATATATATTATATATATATATAATTATAGGAACTCTTTTCAGCTAGAATCGGATTTATCGTTCAGGGTTGTTTGGTTTCAACATCTATAATCCTATGAATTTTTACAAATTTTAAAAGGGTATAGGTAAATTAGAGACGGAAATTTAATTATTTATTTATTGATCTGGGTTTATTTCTTCTTAATACTTTCCTAAAATCGTTATCATTATTAACACGCCCATGCAAACACATTTTCATACTTCTTGACAGTCCAGTGGTGTAGTGCTGTGGGAACGCGTGGGAACGGCGTTCCCTTACTTTTTTGGTAGACGGAACGGCGTTCCCTCACTATTTCAAATAAATCCGAACTTACAAATCTCTAACGTCATGAAATTTTAATTCCCACCCCTAGAAGAAATATGATAAAGAATCATTAGCTGTTTCATTTCTTTTAGCTTCGACTGAGGCAATGCTAGCCTATAAAGATCTGGTGGAACAGTCACCACGGCGTAACAGTTGTTAACTTTTTTTTAGTTAATCATTCCAGTTGTTACCTATTTTTATTGATCGTACTGGATGTCATATATCTAATGACACTGGAAATACTGCATCTTCAACCTTGGAATATATTCTAATATCCAGTGCATATGACCTCAAAATATCCCTGAAATTGGTCAGATTTCAAAAGATTTTCCGGGGGGCTTACAGTGTCCCCGGACCCCCAGCTGTATGGGCTCGCCGCGCTCGCCATTGTCCCCCCCGCATCTGAGTAACACTTTCAAAATGCGTTCCCTCACTTCTTTATTTAGCACTACACCACTGCTTGACACCCATCATTTGCAAGAAACATTGCAGCATGGGAGGCGTTCCATATGAAAACTAGGGAGCCTACCAAAATTCCACCAAAATCACCTCATTTAGGTACTAGAATTACACAACTTGCCATTAGGCTTTGATAGGGCAGGTAATAGGGTAATCCTGCTGTTAGGCCTACCTTAAGCTAGGACAAATATTAAACACTACCTGCTGTTCACAACTTTGAATATATAAGTCCACTCTTTCACTTTACCCTTCAATATTTTCCTTCCTAATTTTCTTTTTCATAATTATGGCTGAGCCTGATAAGCCTACAATTAACATGGATAAGCTAGCACCCTTTAAAAGAAAAAAGCTGTCGGAAAAGAGTCATTACAAGATCATTTAATGGTTTTAGAAGGAAATCAGCACCTTTAGGTTGACTGGGAATAAAGACTATATTTCTGATGTTGATAAATTTAGCTGTTTATTAAATTATTTAAAAGGAACAGCACTTAAATTAGTTGAAGGGTTAGTAGGTCCTGTCTCTTTATAAAAAATTAATTATAGCATACTAACAGGTCTCACTGCTACAGTTGGTGAATCTTGCCTTAAGCATCAGACAATAGACTTTTTAAATCATAAAGCAAACTAATTTAACCAAATATATATAAATTAAAGGCATTTTAAACCAGTATATAAAATCAAAGTACTGTATTTACTAGGCCAATAGTTAATAATGAGCCAATCTCGAACAATTTCAGGGCATCTTCTGCCTCCAGGAAAAGCAGATCTTGAAATTATAAATTGTACTCCCTCTTCAGGAGAAGCATTTAAAAGAAATCAGCTGTTGACTAGCTACTACCACAAATATAACCTATTTATGGTCTACCTTAACTATAGTATAACACTAGACGTTTGTTTAATCGCCTCAATTTCTCAGGGGGCTGGAACAGCCTCAGAACTTTTATTGGTGCTACTATAGCGTGATTCCTACCGGTGACTTCGATACTATAGGGTGATTCCTACCCGTTTTGGTTCGAAACTACAGTACTGTAGGGTGTGATTCCTATCCAAGGTATAAATGAAAATATAATAAATATAAAATGCTATTTATTATTCAATTTTATTTATTTAAAAAATAGTTTCGGTGCTACTATAGTATGTGGTCTACCTACGATTGGTTAGGTTTAGTCACGATATTTTCGTTAAAACTAACGAAAATACCATGACTAAACCTAACCAATCGTCAAGGGCGATGGACATTGGAATGTAAACAAGCAATTAGTAAACAAGGTAAGAAGCTATAATTAAAAGGTAGACCGCCGAATCGAGGTAGGAATCACGCTATAGTAGCACCCTTTTATTTTAAATAGTATATTAGATCATCTTTGACTGGTGAAAGAAATAAATAACAGTGACCATAAATTTCTAACACAAACACAAACAGCATTTCAAACCTATTCTTCACTTAAGTACGCCAAATACTGTAGATCAAACAATCAGGTTTAGACCTAGCACAATCTTTATAAGATTGCTATCAAGAAAGCCTCAGACCTTCACTTTATGCAGCAGATATACAATTTGGTATTAGTTCTGAAACATTACCATAAGTTTTGAAGTTCTTGAGTATATTCAAAATGTACACAAGTTATGCTATTTCTAACAATGAGCTGAAAGGTTATTCTATATAGAAGTCACAAAGCATGAAGAGAAAGTTGAGGAGAGTATTTAACCCTTTAACCGCCAAACACGGGTCTGTCCGTGTCCTCGGTCAACTACCAAACACGGACCAGTACGTGTTGGCTTTTTTATCTTTTTCTTTTATTTATTCAAAATTATTTGATATATTATTAATTTTGCTTATCTGAATACATTTTACATGTTTAAAAAAAAAAAAAAATTATATATATATATATATATATATACACACACACACACACACAGGGTGTTAAAAAAAATGTATACACATAGTAAAAAAATTCTTTATTCCAAAAAATGACACTTCTTTTTTTGGTCAGGATAAAATTGTTATCCATAAAGAATTAATTTTTTTTATTATTGGAGACATTACTAGAGAAAATGAGGATTTATGGGTAACTACTTCAAGATGATACAGTGATTTTTTTCGGCTCACCAAAAATGCCGAAAGTTAATTAAATTTAGGCCATTTTTCTGGCGTGACGTCATGGCATAGAAAACGGAACCTGGCATTGAAAGGGTTAATGCAGAAATTTATTGGAGACAATGGAAAACTGAGTACGTAATTAACACCAGCAGTTTAATGTTTGAAATTAGTATAGCTATATCGGTATCAGGAATCTTTTACAGTGTGAGTAGCTAACTGTCCGTTGCCAGTTTTGGTAGGCTGTCCCAGTGTGGGCCAGAAGGTCTTTCAGGCCTCCTCTTGTCCTTGTAACTCCTTGTAACTCTCTCTATCATACACATAGGTTTCTTATATTTGGCTGAATAGAATGAACATAAAAATAGCACTTCACTATGAATTTTAAAAAAGGGTATTGACTACAAGCCTATTAAGATAATGAATTCCCCACTAATCACTGAAGATTTTACATTAATTAATAACTCCATCGCTCTACCTGAGGCCCAATCATAAATTTAATGGTTAAACTTTTACTAAAACTATGAAAAAGCTTTGTCTGTTTTTACTACATTGTTACATATCATTTCGAAAACATGAATCACTTGGGCCTACCCATCATCCCTATGCCCCTTTGAATTTTAATGCTCTGTACTTTAAGTCTGATGCTAATCTTTTCCAATAAGTTTGATCTTTGATTGAAACTGTTTCATCCCAACCTACATTTTTCTTCCAAAGCTCTTGGAGAAATATTTTTGCTCTAATAGTTGCAGGTAGGAACAAACACATGGGAGCTTCAGAAGCTTCAGAAAGTATTTTTCTTTTTGTATTAGCTACCAAAGTAAGTTCAAACTCCTTTGTACAAAGTGAATCATGCTTAGCAGAAGTTGAACCCAAGTACCATGTCATGCCTAAAGTTTTAATTCTATTTGTAAGTTCAGTAAGACCCTTCCCATGTTTTAAAATCTCTTGGTTTAAACTCTCATCATGTGAAACCCATTCTCTTAATTCAAAATTACCCTGCTTCATAACATCTTGGGGTGAACTGTAAATTTCCAATAATTCTAGTCTTGTTGAGGTTGAGCCTATTAAGTTATCAACATAAACGTGTTGTTTTAAGAAATCTAATGTTAAAGAGTCATTAAATTGATTTAAATGGTGTCTAATAGTTAAAGCCAATAAGTCTGGTGAACAATTAATCCCAAAAAGGACAACATTGAATCTATATGTGACAAATTCCTTTATTCAAATCATATGGGTCTTTGAACCATAAAAACGTGAGTTGAAGATTCACTCATCAAAAGGCACAGAATTTACAATGTGGTGTATATTGTTTACCAGTTGCTATATTAAAGTTTTACAAAGTGGGAGTCTTAGTACTATGGTTAAACCAAATTTAAGCAAGACTTTGGTTGTTCTAGATTTTGTACTTTAGTTGTTTGAGTTACTTTCCTATTTCGGATAGCCGAAGCGATGTCACGATTGAACCTCTTAGGCTGCGTTAAAGCAGGGGTGATCGGGTTTGAGGGTATGGCAGCAGACTGCAGCACCATAAACTGGTCCCGGAATGCACTCCACACTCCCTCAACATCGCCGCCCCCCTCTAACCCCATCTCACTTACGCTATCCCGGAGGCCAACAAAGTCCGCCCGCCGTAGATCGCGCTTACTGTCTTTCGAGTTACTACCCATCACCCGAGGAACGCAGACACAGAACTTAATCAGACCGTGATCACTCCCGCCCAACGATTCGTCAACTGTGAGGCCAGTAACGAGGTTGTCTTCGGTCGTGAATACTAAGTCGAGAACGCTTTCGCCTCTTGTAGGCCCATTGACCCACTGAATCAGGAAGTTCTCATCAGCAAAGGCAACTAGCCTCCTCCCTTCGGCATCAGCAGTCCTTTCTTCCCACTTTATGCCGCGACAGTTGAAGTCTCCTAAAACTACACACACCCTGTCCTCTAGCAGGCAAAGGAGTTCGGTGTACAGGGCTGTATCCTCTCGAAGAGGAGATGCGGAGGTTTGTACACCAAGATTAACCTATAGCTTGTCCCTCCCAAGTTCAGATGGACGACAAGCAGCTCCCGTTCCGATCGGAACTGGCAGTCAACCCGACTCAACGTGTCCCTGTCGTATATTAGTACCCCTACCCCGTCCCCACGGGTTCGGACCTTGTGAAACATTCTATACCCGGGAATCTCGAACTCCCCAACGCAGTCCCTACGATCAGTGTGAATCCAGGACTCAGTGATAGCAACGATATCCTGGTAATCTGATGCTAAGCCCACCCATAGCTCGCAAAACTTATTCCTAATCGACCTATCATTAAAAAGCACTGCAGGGAGGGAGCCTTCCCTATTCCGCCCGCTAGCACGACCGTTTCCCGAACAGCCAGGGCTGTTAGGAGGTGAAGAGCCCCTCACCAACGAGAGGGCAACTTCCACAGGAGCCTGAGTCCCCTTCAACGGGGAAGGAGGGTCACCCACCTATACATGGACGCACCCTTTAGTTCAGCGGCTCAAGATCATCTCTGCCCGGTGGGGGGGCCGTCATCAATCCCCCAGGCTTGACCTCACCATACGGTATAGGTGCCGGTCGAGCAGCGCGCCTCGCACACCTTTACCCTTGACATTGAGGTGGACACCTTCCCTCTGATAAAGGTCCCACCCACCCGAAAACGCATCGAAGAGGTCAACAAACCTCGCGCCCAGTGGGACGCACTAGTCTTGCACCCTCTCGTTGATGCCAATGACCTTACTGAGTGCGTGGTCACTGGCATTCATCCGCGGTAAAACACCCATCAACATTCCCCTGTCTGTCTTAAGTTTCAGATCATCCGCAAGAGACATGATCACGGTGATGATCCCTTCGGTCGAACCTACTTTTACGCCTTTGAGGAACAGATCGTTGCCACCAGCGTGGACAACGATCGCAGTCCTCCGACTAGCCACGCGAAGCTTCTCTAACTCCTTCCTTAAGTGCGCCGTTCCCCGCCCCTGTTTGCAGAAGCAAAGTGAAGCAAAGTACATCTCCTGGCTCCAGATCTGTGAGTCCCCAATCAAAACGGTGTCTTCCTCCTTCGCGCACAGGAGACTAAAGCGGTTGGAGGTCCTGACAGCGGCGACGGGGGTCTCAGGCTTAGTCTTCGGCTTCGCTACCTTCTTGCCCGATACCTTTCGATACCCGTCGCCACCCGTAGACTCAGCCGCACTTACAGCATCCGACCCACCCCGACCGGCAGCTACATCCTTCGGTTTGTTTGGGCCATCAGCAGGCCCCTGCCCACCCTTTTTCTTTATCGGCCCCTTCCCACCCTTCTCTATCGGCCCCTTCTTTGCGCCCTCCCTTCCCTCCACCATGCGTCGCGGCTCCGAGCATTCCACGTGGGACGCTGGCAATTCCTGACACTGATTTTGCACCCCGGCCCCCGGTTGAACCTCTACCCTTTCTCCGCGGTCCGAGCTCTGTCCAGTCCGCCGTTGGACCGCCTTTCCAGGGCGGCTATCCTATCAATAAGCTTCGGGGTGGAGGGCGCAGCCGCGTCAGCGACCGCCGCGCCTCCAACAGCCGATCTGGACTACTCGGGCCGCCGAACCCTCTCCTGCTTCTTTGAAGTTCGTCACCGACTGGTTTACTCCACACCTAACGGAGTCAGCATTCAGTTTCTGCGGTCCAGTCATTGTAACTTATTTTTTCTAACTCCGAATAAACTGAATAAGATAAAGCGTTTTAGCAATGAAAACTTTCGAAAACGTTCTGACCAGTATATAAAAAAGGAGGGGGGGGCGGTGAATTTTTCCCGCGCAAGCCGCATCCGCCTATCTGCAAGTGACGTTCATCCCTTCCAGAAGACTACACCTCACGCTACTTCCGCACCGAAAGAAAGGTCTCCCCAGGGCCGGACAGTCCCAAACGTGTCGCAGCTACCGTCTCCTCAGGGCCGGACAGTCCCAAACGTGTCGCAGCTACCAACTGACAAACACTCGCGACGCAGGCGTCACGGATTTTCCGCCAGGAGCGACCATGAGATGCAGCTTTTTACTAAGTCTTACTAGTCACTCACAAACGGCCAGACTCTTAGAATCCAGTGTACAAGGGATATCCCACCAGACCCAGCAACTACGCCCGAGACTTTCCGCTGGCCTGTAAAACTCTCTCACCTAAGAGCAGTACAGCCAAGCACCATCAATTGGTCATCAAAGAACGGTCGCAGGGGGCTGGTCAGGCCATTACGCGTTAGGAATGGGCTTAACGGCGCACTAGCCACACTCCATTCATCGCGCTCCTACGCCTGGAACCCCTCCATCCCAGTCTCTCAGGACCTACGAGCGTTAAATGGTGTTATTTATAGAGGTTCCAAAGCCTCTCTCTTCCCACGCATGAGGTAGCAGTGGGGTCCTTATAGTAAAAGTAGAGAAAAAACTTAATACTAAAAGATTTTTTTTTAGTCAGTCAGAGGAGAGCATCCTTAACCTACGTTAAAAGGACAGAGTAGGCATGGGATGGGGTCCTAGTAACCCACGGGATAGGATTGTACAACATACTTCATCCGCCCTCCCGAAAGAGAGAGAGAACCTAAAGGAACTGGCAGCCAATTTCTCTAGAATCCCACGACTCGGAACCGGAGGGCTGTCACACCCCAAGTATAAAGTTTACAACATCCAGAAGAAATGTGCATGAACTTTATACCCCCTGCGGAGAGAGAGAGAGAGAGAGAGAGAGAGAGAGAGAGAGAGAGAGTAAATGTAAATTATAGCCACCCATGTATCTAAAACGATTTACATAAATTCATTAACATAGTTTGATTAGCAAAATACGTTTAGAAGAATAATTGGTTTAAAGACCTCGCTGACAACTTTTCCACACCAGTTGGTGGAGATAGTTGCTAGATTCTCCACATATAATTTTTGTTCAGTAATTAGCTCGTATTAGGTGTCATGAAACCTTTGTCAAACAGGTAATTCCAATTAAGTTAGTATATAGTGTATATTCTGGGATATATATATATATATATATATATATATATATATATATATATATATACATAGGGTGTCTCGTAAGTCTGGAACCATAGGGCAAACTGATAAAATGGCAATAAAAACGCCGAAGAGACTTTGGGGACTGTTTGTGAAATGAGCGAGGATGGTAGCGGCTGTTTCATCGTCGGTGGATGTCCTCGGAGGTCTACTGCGTGGTTTATCTCCTATGGATCCCGTTTCCCTGAACTTTGCTACAAGTTTGCCGACACAGCTGTGTGTTATCGGCGCGCGGTCCCGATGCAATCTGTTAAATTCCTCAGCGACCTCCCTCCGACTCTGATTTCCTACGAGCAGACTTACCTGGATGCGTTCTTCCTTACTCAAAGACATCATGGGCATTTGCATAAATGGAAAAACATGAATTACTTATTTTGTCCTATGGTTCCAGACTTATGGGACACCCTATATATATATATATATATATATATATATATGAAAATTATTTCACGAAAGTAACACTTGAGCACCATTTTGTGTTTCCTTTCCTTCGTGGTTTTATTCATCATATATATATATATATATATAACAGAATTGTGCTTTGCATAAATAACTGTAGATAAGGTTATTAGACAGGACCTGTGACTTGATACATCTGACAACTTTTCCGCCAGCTGATGGGAAACTGTTTAAATGAAGTAACATAAAATAAACCAACAGTAAATTATAGTCACCCATGTATCTAAAACGCTTTACATAAATTTCATTGACATATTTTGATTAGCAAAATACGTTTAGAAAAATATTATTGGTTTAAAAGGCAACGCTGGCAACATTTTCACACCAGCTGGTCGAGTTGGTTGCCAGAAATGTTTGGTAAAAAATGGACAGTTGTTATTCTACTCATGCATTCGTGTTGCTACCTACTAAAGAATGTATTTATATATACTTTCCCTCTATATATTTGTCTTATATATATATATATATATATATATATATATATATATATATATGTGTGTGTGTGTGTGTGTGTGTCTGTATTTATTTCTGAAATTAATTGACTGCTACTCGCCGAATTTTATATATTGTGAAACAGGATCCGTTCAAAAATAGGATATTTTTATAAAAAATGAATAAGTTAGCCCTAAAACTAAAATCTAGTTTTATTATAAAATTATATTAATAGTTTTTATATTAAGATTTAAAGATATGTTTCTAGATAAAGGCAAAAATTTTGTTTTTGCTTTAAATTTGGTTTACCTGTTTCAGTTTTTGTTCGAATACATTACAGCCCTGGCTCTCGTGATGGCTTCCTGTCACGAGCTTGATAATTATATTACCTGGCTATTTTTTGAGACCTTACTGGTCTCTAATGGGTGGTGGTGGTCCTGTCTATGAGGTATGGCATGTATTTTTGATATGCGGCTGTGTATGAAGGGGTTATGTGAGGTATTCTAAGGACCTGCATCTATTTTGTTATAATAGAACCGCTTTAATTCACCGTGTACTTTATGTGCTTGTTGAGATGGGGCTATGTGTAATTGCGAGGTATTCTAAGGGTTCGTTTTTTGGATCGAACTGCGTTAATTCACCTTTACGTGTGTGTTTTTTGAGGCAAAGCAATGCTAATTTTAGTTTATATGTACGGAAATAACTGTGTACGCCCTATACGACTGGCTGTGAGGCGAATGGCTGCCTTCTAAGCCTGATGGCTGTGATGCTGAATACACCATTATTCGATGCACCATGGCTACGAATGGATGGACCGTCTCTCTCTCTCCTCCTCCTTGTGTTTTATTTTAGGCTACCCAGATTTACACACCCACATACATATATATAGTTTTGGGTGGGCCAGGTTAGGTTACCCCTTGGAGTACACAACCATACATGTCATATATATATATATATATATATACACATACACACAGGGTGTTCGGAAAGTCACTGTGCACTTATATAATCGAGATCGTCCACTCACGCTTGATGACCTGAAAACTGCAATAACTGCGTACATAAGGTCCATTTCAAAAGAAGAACTGACAAAGGTGTTTCAAAATAAAATAAGACAGGTCCAGGCCTGTATTGCTGTTAAAGGACATCACTTTCAACACCTTTTATAAGTTCTGATGGTCCCATCCATAACCTCTATCATATATGCAATGTTATACTATTGTATGCTATTAAATAAATAGAAGTGCACAGTGACTTTCCGAACACCCCGTATATATATATATATATATATATATATATATATATATATATATATATATATATATATATATACAGTATATATATATATATATATATTTTGGGAAGGCTGAAAGGGGGTTCAAAAACACACTCATCATTTTGCATGCAATCCAATATCCAATAACTGTAATTATAATAATATGAAAATAAATATTACAGATTATTGCGACTTTATTAACCGGAAATTAAAAGAAATTTACCAATAATATGATTAATAAACTACTACTTTTCCATTTGGACTCAATGATCAGTTATAAATGATAGGAAATACCTCATAAACATCATTTAATTATTTACTTAAGAATAACTTTAATAATTAATTATTTTAGTGAGCCAGAGCAGCGACAAAAAAGATCACACGTACGCGCAAATCAGAGAGCACAAAGAAAAAGGATATGGGTGGATAGAGTAAATGAATTACGCGATTATGCATTAATAATAGGTTAATAATCCAAAAAATATTTACATTACATTAAGAGGTATTAGTCGTAAAGGTTTACAGTACCTCATAACACGATTAGATAAGGTTCAAAATAAATACCTTAATATATCTACGTTGTTTATAAAGTCAAAATTGGCTTATCCCTCATCCATATTTATACGCCAAAAGAATAAAAACAAAAATAACAAAGCGAAGAAGTTAACTTTAAAAACAAAAATATAACACAAAAAAGTGACATGAATTAAATTTAACTGAAATTATAAATAACAAAGACATGAATTTACTTCCACAGAACGACGAATATTCCAGAATTGCTCTAATAGTTTATACTTACGAAACCAAATACGGTTGGAAATATGCAATCATAAACGCCTAATAAAAAGCCTTACGAATAACGCGGCTAATGATAATGAAATTACGCGGGTTTGTAGTAATGAGGAGAATGAAGGGTTCGAAACCCAAATTACGGACACGTATTAACGAGAAATTTAAAAATAATTCAAAATGAAGCACTTTCGAAGGTTTTTAAAAAAAGATTTAAATTTAGAGTAGCAAAATATGATTTAAAACGGCATAAATTAAAATATAACATTATTAATAAGATAAATAATTACAATTAATAATTAAAATAAAATCGTAGATGAATTCCTTTTTTATCAAAATCCTATAAAAAAAATTAAATGCAAACTGCAACGCCATTAGAAACGCATCGACTAATTACGATATTAATATTTCAAACAATTATAAAACCTTGAAAAAGGAAGTTCTAAGGTTACAAAATACATTTGTTATTTGTCCGATAATAATTACGCGAATATAATTATGTAAAAAAGTATATGTTTTAATAATCGGAAATAAATTAGGTTACGAGAAACGTATTAATAGATAAAAAAACAATGAAATATATAATATATTCAATGAAAGCAAAGAAAATACGATTAATACATACAATAATGAGCTAAAAAATAAGATTTGATATACTGTACAGTTAACGGAAGATAATAAATGTATGCCACCATATATTCATTCCCTGAACTCCGGAAAGATCCTATTCAATTTCGATTCCAAATAGTCTACTATAAAACCGCTCTAGCAAAACCTAACATTAAGGTTAGAATTAATTAAAAAATATTTCATTAAATACTATCAAGAAATAGAAAGTAGTACGGGGATAAATTGTTATCAACTATCAACCATTCTATCCAGTAGAGAATACAAAAAAAAAGCAGACAGCATTTATGCTTTTGATTTATCAATTCTGTATGCAAATCTACCACTTGAGGAAGTGTTCAATACATTAAAAGATCTTATTAATAAAGTTAGTAGTATAGCCGCAAAAGGGTAGAGTGCAGGAATGTTGCAAATTATTAAGTAATGTTGCAAAGGGGGTGGGGGTTATGCAACAACTCAATGTTGCAAAGGGGGTAGGGTGTTGCGAAAAAACGGGGTGGGGTGGGGGATGCTGCAGGTGCAACAAGGGGTCATGAAACTTGGTGGCGGCGTTATCCCCCAAGAGAAAGGAGAAGGAGAGAAAGGAGGAGAGGTGTTCACCTGGCAGGAGCCAAGTGCATATTAAGACTTCAGCCGAGTAGGCGTTGTCTTACACGCTCCTAATCAGCCAGTTGGCTTAGAAGGAGCCAAGGGGGGAGGGGTACACCTGAAGGGGGAGAGAGAGAGAGAGAGAGAGAGAGAGAGAGAGAGAGAGAGAGAGAGAGAGAGAGAGAGTATCGGCCTTTGTTGCCAACCCCAAAATGGGATTGCAAGGGCATGCAACTTGGAGGCGGAGTTCTCCCCCAAGCTATTCCCCCAAAGGGATATACCTAACCTAACAGGCCTCTAAGGGTGGGAAGGGGTTTTCTCACCACCCAAAGGGCCAGAAAGAGAAAGGACCAGAGATCCTTGCTCGGCTGGGAGCCGAGCTTTTATGACTCCGTCGTCAGCCTCTCGCTTTTTATAGACCTCTAATCCGGCATGTGGCTGAGTTGCCATATAGCGCCATGTATTTAATTCCAATAGAAGGCTGAGTTGCCAGTTTGTGCTATATATTTAATTAATTCATATATTAATCGAAGACTGAGTTGCCAGATAGCAATATTTATTAAATTAAACCATATATTAATCATCCATTTAAATACCACAATATATTTATATGATGGTAGTTAATCAATACAGATGAATCTTCTTAATTCCAACAATTTACTTTAAAAGAAATTCTGTTTATTAAATAAATAATTAGAATTTAAACTGGTTGCTAGATACCACAATATATTTATATGATGGTAGTTAATCAATACAGATGAATCTTAATTCCAACAATTAAAAGAAATTCTGTTTATTAAATAAATAATTTAAACACACGCTCTTTACACAATAAATCACTTTATTACTTAATTCCTATTTTAATTATAAATATCACAATTAAGTCACGAATAACAGTGGGAAAGGATAAGAAACCTTACGAAGAAAGGCGAAATAAACGGCAATTCAAAACACACGGTCGTCCCCCCTCCTCCCTCATTCACCCCAAACTTCTCACCCCAACTGTGCTTGTATATATATATATATATATAATAAACGAATCAACAACTCGTACACACACACACACACACACACACACACACACACACACACGCCTCTGTACATATCATGTGAATGAAAATCAGAAAAAAATGCCAAACATATATTAATTTAAAACAAATGAATTTTCTCCTTTTAAGAGAAGCAATTATTATAAGAAATTAATTATTCAATATAAGAAATTAATCATTAAACGCTGTTTTTTTCTTTCACGAGGAAAGGATTTCCGACAATCTGGGTCAACTCAAAACACACGGTCGTCCCCCCTCCTCCCTCATTCCCCCCAAACTACTCACCCCATCTGTGCTTGTATATATATATAATAAACGATTGAACAACTCGTGCACACACACACACACACACACACACACGAGGAAAGGATTTCCGACTCGAATCGATTAACCTGAGGCCTTTTTGAGGTAGGACGCGAACGTACAATCGTCAAAATATTAGTTCAGACGAAATACACACAAATGAATAACTTTCTCCTTACCTTATATATATATATATATATATATATATATATATATATATATATATATATATATACAAAGAATCATATTAACTGTCTATTTAATTTTGTCATTCCCTATAGAACGAATCATAATAACCGTGTCTATTTAATTTTGTCATTCCTTATATATATATAAACGGATTTTCACCTTAAAGTGAATTAAAACATTACAAAAAATCACTAAACAATTAAAAGAATTCGTTCCATTAACATATTCTCAAATCTACACATAAACACACATACACACACACACACACGAGGAAAGGGTTACCGAGAATCTGGGTCAATTCGAATCGCTTACCCTGAGGGCTTTTTGAAAGGTACGGGCGGACGCGAAGGAATTTGGTTCGAACTTCCTCTCTCTCTCTCAAAGACACAATCCACCTCCTCTTCTAGCTTTCCATGCGTTTGTCTTGTAAATAAAAAAAAAGTTTTATTAAATGCGTTGATTATTTCTCTTTACTTGCAAATTTGTATGGCATCATCTTCTTAGTTCATTGAAATGAATGAATAAAAATGGAAAGGTATATTATTATTATTATTATTATTATGCATTTTTCAAAATTAACTCACACTCACGCACACACACGCGCGCACACACACACACACACACACACACTATATATATATATATATATATATATATATATATATAGGGTGGTACAAATTACAGTAGTAATAATAATAATTAACTCCTTTTCGCCGAATTTCAATTAAAGTGAATTAAAACAATATTAACAATTCAATTAGCTTAGCCAAAGAAATCGCTATTTAATAATATTTCACAGGTCAAATTATAGGACAACCTATGCTCTATATAAATGGCCTTCATATCGTTCAGTACTCTTTTGTATACACTTTACATCCGTTTGATCAATTATCGAATTCAATCAAGAACACACACACAAAGAAATCATCGTTAACCACAACATCAATATTAAACTTTCCTTTTCATTCGCGTGCTTATTCCTACCGATGAACTAAGGTGATCCATTTATCTACCAGCCAATTTTTTTCTACTTTTTATTGCCGTAACCGTTGAAGAAAGTGCCCTCAAAAAACTCGGAAGAAAATGATTTATAATTTCATCTACTGGAGTTATAATTTCAATAAAGAACAGAGTTAAAATAAATCAGATACAAAGCAAAACTACTAAAATACGCAATACAGAAGTACAAGGGTATGCAAGCATGCAAACATTCGAAAGTTATTACTTGTGCAGAAGTTTCTCAATTTTAATGTTTCCGTTTTAATTACCCCTATTTAAGTTTCTCAATTCCAATTATGGATTTTAAAACTTTTAAAATATTCTTGATCACTAGATTGTTGAGGCGAAATTTTCACGTTGATCCGCCGAATGTACCATAGCCACAAGCGTACTTATTGTTTACATACCCTAATGGAAAAACTGTACGAAAATGAAGACATTATTATATATATATATATATATATATATAGATATATATATAGTAATGATACTCAACCCACAAAGGAAACAAATTTCCACTACAAAGTTTACTGTTGAGATGATTGAGCGCGAAAGCTGAACCGTGCACCCTTTGCATTAAGCGAAGCAAACGTGGTTGCGACTTGCAACGAGTCGCATTGAAATGAACTATGTACGCCCTTCTAAAGGCCTGGAAGCAGCTGTTACCCTTAAAAGTCCAAATCTCCAAATCTCCAAATCAATACGGCCTCCGTAATAATAGAACAACGGAAATGGCTATTTTAAATCTTATGGAAAATGTAAATATAGCTAAGGAGAACAAAGAAATAATGATATCAATATTTATGGATTTGAGTAAGGCGTTTGATGTAATATACCATAATATTCTACTTAATAAATTGTATTGTTACGGCTTTAGAGGGGAAATCAGTGATTGATTTAAAAGTTATTTGCCCGATAGATATAATTTTGTATCAGTAAATAAGGTTTGCTCCACTAAAGCGCTTGCCAAACATGGTGTGCCACGGGGCTCAGTGCTGGATCCACTGTTATTTTTATTATATATAAATGACCTTCCACGTTCATCTGATATACTGAACTTCATATTGTTTGCAGATGATACAACTCTCTCTTTTTCTTGCAAAGATGTTAATACAGCTAAGAATATATTTCATTCAGAATTCATCATTGTAATGAAGTGGTTGGCCACGAATAAACTCTTTCTAAATACCAGTAAAACAAATTTCATGATTTTTTACTAATAAAAGAAATGTATATCTTGATGAATATAATGTTAATGAAATCACCATAAAGGAGTGTACTTTAACAAAATTTCTTCGTGTAATGCTAGATAAGAATTTGCAATGGAGTGATCATGTAAATTATATCGCGAAAAAGATTTCAAGGAGCGTTGCTATAATGCTTTCGATTCACTTTACACACACACACACACCACACACACACACACACACACACACAAACAAACAATAACAAGAAATGAATTCATCAGACAGTGCTCAAATCAAATAATGCATACATTTGTCTTAAACGGATCAAAACATTATTGAAATAAACAATATAAAAATAGCAAGAAGTGAATTCATCAGACAAACGGCCAGGCACAGCTCTCAAATCAAATAATGCATACATTTGTCTTAATCAGATCCAAACATTAATGAAGTATGCGTAAAAATAGCAAGATCGGAATGATCATCTGAAAAAAGCAAAAATCGAAATTTTTTTTTACAAACTTTAAAATGGATATGGGACATTTAATGCGTTTCTATGTACGATCAACGAAAGATAAAAAAGCAGCTTTGAGGATACCAGCAAGCCAAAATTGGAGCAGAACGAATCACACGTGTTTACCCTGAGGCCTTTTAGAAAGGGATCTGGTTCAACTTGTTCTCTCTGTCTCACAATCCTTCGCTCGACTCCAATTTTGTCCCTTGCTACTAATGTGTATAAAATTATATTTTATTAAGTGCACTGATTATATGTCTTTACTTGCAAATTTTTATGGCAGCATCTTAGATAACATCTCTGTTATTGAATTGGAAAGATATATTATTATACATTTTTCAAAATTAACACACACACACACACACACACACACACACACACACACACACACACACACATTATATTAAATAATAAGCAGCAAAAGAAATAAACACATTAACTGTGTCTATTTTCTTTTGGCAAACCTTTCTTGCGTTTCAAAAACAGAAAAAATATTACGCACTTTTCACCTTAAAGTGAATTAAAACAATTTTACGAAAAAAGAAAAGGAAATTCACTTTAAGGTGAAAAGTGCGTAATATTTTTTCTGTTTTTGAAACGCAAGAAAGGTTTGCCAAAAGAAAATAGACACAGTTAATGTGTTTATTTCTTTTGCTGCTTATTATTTAATATAATTGTGTATGTGTGTGTGTGTGTGTTAATTTTGAAAAATGTATAATAATATATCTTTCCAATTCAATAACAGAGATGTTATCTAAGATGCTGCCATAAAAATTTGCAAGTAAAGACATATAATCAGTGCACTTAATAAAATATAATTTTATACACATTAGTAGCAAGGGACAAAATTGGAGTCGAGCGAAGGATTGTGAGACAGAGAGAACAAGTTGAACCAGATCCCTTTCAAAAAGGTCTCAGAGTAAACACGTGTGATTCGTTCTGCTCCAATTTTGGCTTGCTGGTATCCTCAAAGCTGCTTTTTTTATCTTTCGTTGATCGTACATGGAAAACGCATTAAATGTCCCATATCCATTTTAAAGTTTGGAAAAAAAAATTTCGATTTTTGCTTTTTTCAGATGATCATGCCGATCTTGCTATTTTTACGCATACTTCATTAATGTTTGAATCCGATTAAGACAAATGTATGCATTATTTGATTTGAGAGCTGTGCCTGGCCGTTTGTCTGATGAATTCACTTCTTGCTATTTTTATATTGTTTGTTATTTCAATAATGTTTTGATCCGTTTAAGACAAATGTATGCATTATTTGATTTGAGCACTGTCTGATGAATTTATTTCTTGTTATTGTGTGTGTGTGTGTGTGTGTGTGTGTGTGTGTGTGTAAAGTGAATCGAAAGCATTATAGCAACGCTCCTTGAAATCTTTTTCGCGATATAATTTACATGATCACTCCATTGCAAATTCTTATCTAGCATTACACCAAGAAATTTTGTCACAGTACACTCCTTTATGGTGATTTCATTAACATTATATTCATCAAGATATACATTTCTTTTATTAGTAAAAAATCATGAAATTTGTTTTACTGGTATTTAGGAAGAGTTTATTGGTGGCCAACCACTTCATTACAATGATGAATTCTGAATGAAATATATTCTTAGCTGTATTAACATCTTTGCAAGAAAAAGAGAGAGTTGTATCATCTGCAAACAATATGAAGTTCAGTATATCAGATGAACGTGGAAGGTCATTTATATAATAAAAATAACAGTGGATCCAGCACTGAGCCCCGTGGCACACCATGTTTGGCAAGCGCTTTAGTGGAGCAAACCTTATTTACTGATACAAAATTATATCTATCGGGCAAATAACTTTTAAATCAATCACTGAGTTCCCCTCTAAAGCCGTAACAATACAATTTATTAAGTAGAATATTATGGTCTATTACATCAAACGCCTTACTCAAATCCATAAATATTGATATCATTATTTCTTTGTTCTCCTTAGCTATATTTACATTTTCCATAAGATTTAAAATAGCCATTTCCGTTGTTCTATTATTACGGAGGCCGTATTGATTTGGAGATTTGGAGATTTGGACATTTAAGGGTAACAGCTGCTTCCAGGCCTTTAGAAGGGCGTACATAGTTCATTTCAATGCGACTCGTTGCAAGTCGCAACCACGTTTGCTTCGCTTAATGCAAAGGGTGCACGGTTCAGCTTTCGCGCTCAATCATCTCAACAGTAAACTTTGTAGTGGAAATTTGTTTCCTTTGTGGGTTGAGTATCATTACTATATATATATATATATATATATATATATATATATATATATATATATATATATAATGTCTTCATTTTCGTACAGTTTTTCCATTAGGGTATGTAAACAATAAGTACGCTTGTGGCTATGGTACATTCGGCGGATCAACTTGAAAATTTCGCCTCAACAATCTAGTGATCAAGAATATTTTAAAAGTTTTAAAATCCATAATTGGAATTGAGAAACTTAAATAGGGGTAATTAAAACGGAAACATTAAAATTGAGAAACTTCTGCACAAGTAATAACTTTCGAATGTTTGCATGCTTGCATACCCTTGTACTTCTGTATTGCGTATTTTAGTAGTTTTGCTTTGTATCTGATTTATTTTAACTCTGTTCTTTATTGAAATTATAACTCCAGTAGATGAAATTATAAATCATTTTCTTTCGAGTTTTTTGAGGGCACTTTCTTCAACGGTTACGGCAATAAAAAGTAGAAAAAAATTGGCTGGTAGATAAATGGATCACCTTAGTTCATCGGTAGGAATAAGCACGCGAATGAAAAGGAAAGTTTAATATTGATGTTGTGGTTAACGATGATTTCTTTGTGTGTGTGTTCTTGATTGAATTCGATAATTGAGCAAACGGATGTAAAGTGTATACAAAAGAGTACTGAACGATATGAAGGCCATTTATATAGAGCATAGGTTGTCCTATAATTTGACCTGTGAAATATTATTAAATAGCGATTTCTTTGGCTAAGCTAATTGAATTGTTAATATTGTTTTAATTCACTTTAATTCAAATTCGGCGAAAAGGAGTTAATTATTATTATTACTACTGTAATTTGTACCACCCTATATATATATATATATATATATATATATATATATATATAGTGTGTGTGTGTGTGTGTGTGTGTGTGCGTGTGTGTGAGTAAATTTTGAAAAATGCAAATAATAATAATAATATACCTTTCCATTTTTATTCATTCATTTCAATAAACTAAGAAGATGATGCCATACAAATTTGCAAGTAAAGAGAAATAATCAACGCATTTAATAAAACTTTTTTTTTTATTTACAAGACAAACGCACGGAAAGCTAGAAGAGGAGGTGAATTGTGTCTTTGAGAGAGAGAGAGGAAGTTCGAACCAAATTCCTTCGCGTCCGCCCGTACCTTTCAAAAAGGCCTCAGGGTAAACGATTCGAATTGACCCAGATTCTCGGTAACCCTTTCCTCGTGTGTGTGTGTGTGTGTGTTTATGTGTAGATTTGAGAATATGTTAATGGAACGAATTCTTTTAATTGTTTAGTGATATTTTGTAATGTTTTAATTCACTTTAAGGTGAAAATCCGTTTATATATACTGGGTGATCCAGATAAATGGGACCCATAAAAAAAAGCCAAATATTCTTAATATTTAATTCTTTTCATAAAAACTATATATCATTCGAAAGAGTAGAGTTACAAGTTTAATATGAAATATTTATTTTTTAAAAATGACTCCTTTCAAATGTGCTCCATTAGTTGCCAAGCATTCCAAGGTTCTCGCTTGTAAGTTCTGCATCACTTTTGCAAGAGTGTGCGGTGGTATGGCCTGTATCTCATTTGTGATGGCGGCCTTCAATTCTTGCAAGGTCGTTGGGTTATTTCTGTAGACCCTACTCTTTAAATATCCCCAGAGATAATAATCTAAGGGAGAAAAATCCGGAGACCTTGCGGGCCATTCAACGTCTCCAAATCTTGAGATTAACTCGCCTGGAAACGTTTGACGCAAAACTGCCATGCAGTTCCTCGTGGTATGGCAGGTAGCTCCGTCTTGTTGGAACCAGTGGTTTTCTAGACAAAGATCTCTTAATTTAGGAATAAGGAAATCGGTCAACATTTTTTCGTAGCGATCACCATTTACAGTGACCGTGTTTCCGATGGAATCCTCGAAAAAGTACGGCCCTATGATCTGAGATGCAGTAAGACCACACCAAACAGTTACACGCTGACTATGCAACGGGACTTCGGTAATATTCAATGGATTTTCTGTTGCCCAGAAACGACAGTTTTGTTTTTTACAGTTCCATTCAAGTGAAAATGGGCTTCGTCTGACATAATCAAAGTTGCTAGAAAATTGGTGGTGTCATTTACCTTCTGTTGGATCCATTGACAGAATTGTCGTCTTCGTGCGAAATCTCCATCGTTTAGTTGTTGCACTGTTTGAATTTTATATGGAAAGAGCATTAAATTTTGCTTGAATATACGGTGTGTTGTTCCATATCCAACTCCTAACAGCTGAGAAGCACGTCTGATGCTTATGTTAGGATTATCCTGTACAATTTCATGAGTTCTGTTAATGATCTCGTCTATCCTTGCTGTGCGCACTCTTCCAGTTGGTTTTCTTTTTCCAATGCTGCCAGTTAGGGAAAAATTTCTGACACGCCGACGGATTACTTTCTTAGAAGGTGATTTTGACATCTGAAAATTTGTCTTGAAAGATCTTTGAGCTGAAACTACACTTCTTCCATGCTCATAATATTGCTCAGTTATGAAACGCAGCTGTTCCACAGTCCATGCAGTCATCTTGAAGGGTTAGTTTTAACTAACACTTTTATTTTGTTTTGTATCTTATCTTGTCTTGTATTGTCAAAACTTATACAATCCTGTACAAACTTGTAACTATCCTCTTTCGAATGATGCGTATGATTTTATAAAAGGACTTATACTTTAAGAGTTACAGGGGTTTCTTTTGGGTCCCATTTCTCTGGATCACCCTTTATATAAGGAATGACAAAATTAAATAGACACGGTTATTATGATTCTTTCTATAGGGAATGACAAAATTAAATAGAGAGTTAATATGATTCTTTGTATATATATATATATATATATATATAAGGTAAGGAGAAAGTTGCTCATTTGTGTGTATTTCGTCTGAACTAATATTTTGACGATTGTACGTTCGCGTCCTACCTCAAAAAGGCTTCAGGGTAAACGATTCGAGTCGGGAATCCTTTCCTCGTGTGTGTGTGTGTGTGTGTGTGTGTGTGTGCGTGTGTGTGTGTTTGGGTGTGTGTGTGTTTGTGTGCACGAGTTGTTCAATCGTTTATTATATATATATACAAGCACAGATGGGGTGAGTAGTTTGGGGGGAATGAGGGAGGAGGGGGGACGACCGTGTGTTTTGAGTTGACCCAGATTGTCGGAAATCCTTTCCTCGTGAAAGAAAAAACAGCGTTTAATGATTAATTTCTTATATTGAATAATTAATTTCTTATAATAATTGATTCTCTTAAAAGGAGAAAATTAATTTGTTTTAAATTAATATACGTTTGGCATTTTTTTTCTGATTTTCATTCACATGATATGTACAGAGGCGTGTGTGTGTGTGTGTGCACGAGTTGTTCATTCGTTTTTTTATATATATATATATATATATATATATATATACAAGCACAGTTGGGGTGAGAAGTTTGGGGTGAATGAGGGAGGAGGGGGGACGACCGTGTGTTTTGAATTGCCGTTTATTTCGCCTTTCTTCGTAAGGTTTCTTATCCTTTCCCACTGTTATTCGTGACTTAATTGTGATATTTATAATTAAAATAGGAATTAAGTAATAAAGTGATTTATTGTGTAAAGAGCGTGTGTTTAAATTATTTATTTAATAAACAGAATTTCTTTTAATTGTTGGAATTAAGAATCATCTGTATTGATTAACTACCATCATATAAATATATTGTGGTATCTAGCAACCAGTTTAAATTCTAATTATTTATTTAATAAACAGAATTTCTTTTAAAGTAAATTGTTGGAATTAAGAAGATTCATCTGTATTGATTAACTACCATCATATAAATATATTGTGGTATTTAAATGGATGATTAATATATGGTTTAATTTAATAAATATTGCTATCTGGCAAATCAGTCTTCGATTAATATATGAATTAATTAAATATATAGCACAAACTGGCAACTCAGCCTTCTATTGGAATTAAATACATGGCGCTATATGGCAACTCAGCCACATGCCGCCGGATTAGAGGTCTATAAAAGAGCAGAGGCTGACGACGGAGTCATACAAGCTCGGCTCCCAGCCGAGCAAGGATCTCTGGTCCTTTCTCTTTCTGGCCCTTTGGGTGGTGAGAAAACCCCTTCCCACCCTTAGAGGCCTCTTTGGTAGGTATATCCCTTTGGGGAGAATAGCTTGGGGGAGAACTCCGCCTCCAAGTTGCATGCCCTTGCAATCCCATTTTTGGGTTGGCAACAAAGGCCGATACTCTCTCTTTCTCTCTCTCTCTCACTCTCTCTCCCCCTTCAGGTGTACCCCCCCCCCTTGGCTCCTTCTAAGCCAACTGGCTGATTAGGAACCTATAAGACAACTCCTACTCGGCTGAAGTCTTAATATGCACTTGGCTCCTGCCAGGTGAACACCTCTCCTCATTTGTCTCCGTCTTTTCTCTTGGGGGATAACGCCGCCTCTAAGTTTCATGACCCCTTGTTGCACCTGCAGCATCCCCCCTCTTTGCAACACCCTACCCCCCTTTGCAACATCGAGTTGGTGCATAACCCCACCCCCTTTGCAACCTCGCAACATTACGTAATAATTTGCAACATTCCTGCACTCTACCCTTTTGCGGCTATACTACTAAAGTTAGTAAGGAGTGGCAATATCAATACTGCTATATACGGACTATTGTTTGTCCCCACTGCAATTCCCTTATCTTGTTTGAAGTTAATATTATTTATTGTAATGTAACTGTTGTTCAAAAGGGATTCTATGGCTCTTATCAATGCGTTATAATATTTGTAGTTATGTATGTCATTCCAGTATGCCTTTATTCCTGTCTGAAACAAATATAAAACAAAGGCTCCGAGTAAAAATGGGGAATGAACTATATGCAGATACTATGCAAGGGGCAATTGCAGATATAAGAGAGGACAGTGTATATCTGAGCACCCCACCATGTGCGAATTCTACTATAATAATGGTCACTGTAAATTCGGTGACAGCCGCAAATTCTACCATCCTGCCATTTGTAAGAATTACTCAAGACATGGGAACTGCAAATACGGATAAAAGTGCTACTACCATCACTTTCCAACAAACTCAACGGGCAATAGGAAAAACGAAAAGAAACCTAATATTTCAACACAAGCACAACACGACTACTCAGCCCGGTACAGCACATACAGTCGACACAGTTGAGAACCCCTGAGCTGAACCGTTATCTCTCAAGAAGCTACCAAAACAGGTAAACGGAAACAAATCTTTCTCGGAGAACCATAGCCTCATAGGGCTATTAAAAAGACGGACTTGAAAGCAATTAAAACTACACTGTCATTTTCTTAAAGCATTCGATAGATATGATCATGGTATAATAACACATAAAATGAAATATATGGGAATAACAGGCAAAGTAGGAAAATGGACTAGAACCTACTCAGAGAAGGTCAGCAAGTTGTAAAAATTCAACGTATATCATCATCAGAATCAAAGTACGCAGTTCAGTACCACAAGGAACAACATTGGCCCAACTCCTATTTATTATCATGTTAAAAGACATAGACAATGAAGTAACCAACAACAGTATAGTAACTCCCTTTGGAGACGATATGAAAATTAGCAAAAAAATCAGTATTGCAGAAGAGGTGGAGTTCCGACAAAACGACACAAGCAGAATATGGAGATGGTCAGGAAAAAACAACATGAAACTTAGCACCGTAGAATTTAATTTCTTGAGATATGGAAGAAATGAGGTTTCAAAACAGACAGCATATTGTGCCCTAAATAGACAGGAAATTCAGAGAAGCGAGAAAGCAATAGATTCAGGGATTATAATTAATCATCGACGATACGAAATTTTAAACAAAAAATCAGATTGAGATAAACAAAACGAGTTAGGGGACAGCTACTGAGAACCTTTAAAAGAAGGGACAAGAGAGTAATGATTCCCCGTTGAAAACACTGATCATACCAAAACTTGAATACTGCTCAGTCTTGACTTCCGCATATAAAAAAGAAAAAATTAATAAACTAGAAGAAATTCAAAGAAACTTCACAACCAAAATTTATGGCTACACAGAACTCAACTACTGGAAAGGACTTCTTAAATTAAATCTATATTCACTGGAAAGAAGAAGAGAGAGATGCTCCACAATCGGAATGTGGAAAATAAGAGAAAAACTGGTACCTAAACTCAAACTGAACCCAGTAACCACTCAGATAACAACAAAAAATAGGAAAGGTAGAATGTGAAGTGTTCCCAAACTAAAGACCAGACAAGGGACGCCTTCAGCTCTAAAAGAAAATAGTTTGGTTGTCATGGGCCATGACTATTCAACCAGTTTCCGAAGGAGATCAGGAACATCACTGGTGTTAAAATGAAATTCTTTAAAAGAAGACCAGACGATGGATCAGGACGGTGTGGTCACCAGCTTCACCTTCATGTGAAGAAAGACCGACACACGCAAATACTACGAGGTTTCGAAATATATATAATGTTATAGTGTTTCAGACCAACAAAGACCCTAGGATCCACTCATGGCTGGTCTGCCTAACTGTGTTCGTAATTGTGTAATGTGCATGTCCTCCGTGGTGGCGGAGGGGACCTACAATTTTACGTGGGTTCCGAACCACAAAGCCTTAATTTTACTACCTTAAACTATACCCAATCTATCAACATATGCGTCTAATCGATTTTTAAACATGTTTATAGACGTGCTACTAATTACTTCTACCGGCAAACTATTCCAGCTATTTAATATTCTATGCGTAAAAAAGTTTTTGGCAACTGCTGTCTCGAACCTTCTACTTGTCAACTTACACAGGTTATTTCTAGTCCTATTATATTGAGATATTTCGAAGAAGGTATCTCTATCTACGTTATCGAACCCATTCATAATTTTGAAAACCTGGATTAGATCACCCCTTAGCCTCCTAGTCTCGAGTGTTCTCAATTTTAACTCTTTAAGCCTATCCTCGTACGACATCGACCTAATCGACGGAATCATCTTAGTTGCTCGTCTCTGAACTCTTTCGATTTTGTCTATATCTTTTCGCATATGCGGATTCCAAAATTGGATCGCGTACTCCAAATGGGGTCTAACTAATGATTTATGAAGAGGAACTATAATATCGCGCGATTTGTACTCAAAATTCCGAGCTATAAAACCTAACACTTTGTTCGCTTTATTGACCGCTGCTGTACTTTGTTTCGCTACTTTTAAATCACCATTGACTATAACTCCTAAATCTTTTACCTGCTCTACGCTTGCTAACTCCTTCCCTGACATACTATACGCAAAATTACCGTTACGCGAACCTATATGTAAAATTTTGCACTTATCGACGTTAAATCTCATTTGCCATGTGACTGACCAATCAACGATTTTATTCATATCTTCCTGGATTTTACCTCTATCTTCGTCATTAATCGTCCTACCACCCAGCTTCGTGTCATCCGCAAACTTTGAAACTGTACTGACTAGGCCGACATCTAAATAAGAGAAATATATATAATAATAGAGCCAAGTGATTTTTGAGGTGGAAACCTTAGGCTTAGTTGAATAAGAAACAAGCCTAGTCCATATACAAACATTTAATATGCATAGCTTTCGACATTTCTAATGTCATCTTCAGTGCTAAAATAATATATATATATATATATATACACAATTAAAACCAACTATGAACTTAAATCAATTTAAGGTACTTTTGCATTATCCTCCCAACACTAATTTTTTTTTATAATGGAAGGAAAATACGTTAGCAAAACACTTGCGGCGGGCTGTTTTTAACCTAACCTAACCTAACCTAACCTAATCCCAACACTAATTTTTTTTTATAATGGAAGGAAAATAAAGTACCATAACCAAAACCAAACCAACATTATATAAAAAAATTAGTGTTGGGAGGATAATGCAAAAGAACCCAATTTAAAGATTGACAAATATCACAGCGAAAATAAAAATTAAGACACATGAAATTATAAAGTTAATACAATTAAAATATAAAATATTGTAAAAAGAACTATAAAAGGGGACTTACTTTTAAGATAAGAGTAAATGCAAGTAAAAACATTTAAAATAACTTAGGGGAACATTATGAAAATGTTTAAAATGTAAAACATTAAAATCTATAACATCTTAAAAGGAACAAGTCAGGTACAAGTTATTCAATCACAGACACAGCAAAGAATGAGAAAGACTGAAACAATTTGTTAAGGAACACTAACTTGGTTGGTTGGTAGGTAGGTAAAGGAAGTTTTATTGAAGGATATTAAGGTTATGGAATGGAGTATAATGATTTATATCCGGTTTATGTTTAAAAATGAGTATTGTTTCTAAGAGGGGTAGGTCGTGCTTATTGGCTTTAGCAATTATTGAAAAGTTATTAGATTCAATTGGGTAGTCTAACTGATGGGAGTGGGAACGTATATGTGATTGGGAAGGATTTGCAAGTGACTGTACAGGTGACTGTACAGGGTGTTCGAAAAGTCCCGTCACCCCCTACAAAATGTACATATTGTAATACCAATTTTATTTTTGTGTGATTAATTGAATTTATATGCGATTCATTGACTTTTTTTTCTTTTCAGATATTAGAGTTGTGTAAACAATGGCAGACCAGTCCACTTACACTCTGGAGAAAAGGATAGTGATGAGCACATGCTCTCATGAAAGGTCATATACTGGCAAAACGATGCATGATATCCAGAATGATTTCAACACAAGATTCAATATTCTGCACCACCAAACAAGACGGTATTACGCTGGGAAAAAAAGCTGTTTAAAACTGGCTCCATCAAAGACAGACCACGGTTGGGAAGACCAACAACGCGAGTAGAACAATGTGAAGGTGCGATTGCATCGGTGGCTCGTTCACCGAAAAAGTCACTTCTGAAACGATCACAAGAACTTGCAGTCCCCATGTCCACAATGAGAGATCACATGACAAAAGATCTCGGCATGAAACCTTTGTTACGAAAATGATGGTGCACACACAGATATTCTTGATTAGTAACTGTAATTATTAACTGTATTTACTGTAATTAAATAAATTGTTGCTAGTGACTTGTTTCTTAAATTACACCTACCACATATAAATACAATTAATCACACAAAAATAAAATTGGTATGACAATATGTACATTTTGTAGGGGGTGACGGGACTTTTCGAACACCCTGTACATTAAAATACAGTTTCGGGCACACACACACACACACATATATATTATATATATATATATATATATATAACAATGAGATACGAAAGTGCGAGCGTGGAGGGAAATACAAGGGTAGAAGAAAGCGAAATGTAGTTGGTTGGTTGTTAAATAATAAAACGATAAAGTTTCGGACAAAAACAAATAGTAAAGTTCAAGAAATCGAAAGGAAATGAAAATCAAACAATTAAAATCGAACTTTTGTGTGGCGAAAATAATCGTATTCTGTTTGGAATTAATAATGATAATAATAATAATAATAATAATAATAATAATAGTGGTGATAAAAGTGAATGATAGTTATAGTGATAATTAATTAATTTTGATTTATTAAGTCGCATTTCCTTTCCTATCCCCTCTTGTGCCGATAATTCCACTCTTCACTTCTCCGCTCACTTCGTAGCGCGTCCCTCTCAACAGTCACTCCATGCTTCGCGTAGGATGGCTATGGTACACCTGACTTCTGATCTTTCTACCATCTCTGATTGGGGCAAAGAAAACCTTGTGGCTTTTAATGCCTCAAAAACTCAGTTCCTCCATCCGTCTACTCGTCACAATCTTCCACAGGACTATCCTCTTACCTTCAACAGCACACGACAGAGTCCTTCCTCTTCTCTTAACATTCTCGGCGTTTCCTTTTCTCGTGATCTTTCCTGGAAAGATCACGTATACTCTCTTTCTAAAACAGCTTCTAAGAGGTTAGGTGTGCTGTACCGCCTCCGCGGTTTCTTCACATCGGCTCTGTTGCTGTCTCTGTATAGGGATCTTGTCCGCCCCTGTATGGAGTATTCTTCTCATGTGTGGGGTGACTCAAACAACACAGCCGTACTTGATCGGGTGGAATCAAAGGCTTTTCGTCTCTTCAATTCCCTGCCTCTTACTCGCTGTCTTCAATCCCTCTTTCTTCGCCGCGTTATTGCCGCCCTTTCTCTCTCTTTACTATCGCTATTATAACGGACACTGCTCTTCTGAACTCTCTACCTGCATGCCTCCTCCTTTAAGGAGAGCACTCAGCACCAGACTTTCTACACATTCTCGTTCCTTTTCTGTCCAACTCTAACGCAAGGGTTAATCGGTACTTTCAATCTTTCATTTACTCAACCGGTGAACTCTGGAACAAGCTTCCTCAATCCATCTTTTCTCCTGTCTATGACCTCGAATCTTTCAAACGCAGAGTGTCCAGTCATTTTGAAAATCTTGGACCTTGATTTTGGCTCTCTTCTTCCTCTATAGGGGGGAGGGGCGCTTTTGCGGGCATTCGTCCTTGGCCCCTCCTTCCTGCATAAAAAAATAAGGATGGGAGAACTAAATTACATTATAAAGAGGTACAGTGGAAAAATATTGAAATCGTAACTACAGAATAAAGAAAAGAAAATGTAATGTATTAAAGGTTTTTATTGTGGGTTGTTTTGTGAGGTTATTCAACCTTGAGATGTAATCTTCTTTAAAGTTTATTCTCCCCGAGTTTACAAATAATTTATTTCCATGTTCAGTTTGCAGATATTTAAAATGAAACTATTATTCTTCAATAATTATTTTCTAAGTTCATTTCGTTTTAAGCTTACATGTAAAATTTTATTTCGTTGTGAGTCTGCATATATATATATATATGTAGTGGATCGACAAGAAATAGACCAACAAGTAGACAGACAAATTCTTCTTCCACGCCTTCATCAAACATTCTTGGAAAACACACGTGGGCAAAGAATCAAACAATGAAGCGTCTGTTTTTCTTCCAAAGGCCGCCAAAAGCGAGCCCTTAGCAACTAAAGGACGCGGGGACAAGGCTTCTCAAGATTTGACGCGAAAGTCCGCGTCACCGAAGTAATAAAAGCGAGTTTCCACTCACACTCGCTCTCACACACTCGATCTCCACCTTTACGAGCAACACTCGTCCGTCAACAGCCCTCCGGCTTTCCGCCGGAGGAGCAGCCTGCTGTTTCCCTCAAGGCCTACGATCTATCATCAAGTAAGACCTTCTACAGACCGCCTGCAAAAGCAATCCTTCGAAGCCCAATCAGCATCTCCTCGGGCCTACGGTCTACAAGGTCAGCCTTCAAGTATATTACAGGGTAGCCCATGAGTCCCAATCGGTTATAATTAAAGCGAAAATACAAAAAATCAAACAAAGTAAAAAGTTTATAATAAGTTTAGAAATAATTATTGATTATTCAAAGTGGAAAATATAACCATCTCGACAAATTATTTCCTTAGTAATCGACTACGTCAGTGTGAGCTCTGATTGATGGATTTTTGCTTTAATTATAACCAAGTGGGACTTATGGGCCACCCTGTATAAACTTATTCAGGTTGATATGAATGCAGAAACTGACTAAAATGCTCAGTGCAGAAGTTTCGTCCCTGCCTAGAGTGAGGTGCACCCGAAATACGTTTTTAACTGGATTCGAAAAACACGTGATAAAGCGAGATATATTCAAAGATGAAACTGAAAGGTTGATTGATTGATTGATTGTTTGAAGTTTTATATGGAAGAGCTCAGCCAGTAAGGCTATTTACATCCTCCAAGACCAAAATACCAAATTCCACGGGAGAACTTCCGTTCTTCCTACATCAAGTACTGGGTCTATTATTATTGGGATGGGATAGAAAGAAAGAAAGCACACCATTACCCACTTCACCTCTGAGGCCATTTCCAGAACACTCAGAAAGGGATGAACATGAGGCCTGTTAGTTCTACTAAACATGAACTGATAAAAATGGAATCAAGTACTAAGTTAACAGTAACAGCCAAATGGAGTAACTAGGAGGTAACTGATTAATAAACCTGTGGGAATGGAAGTCGGTATACAGTGCAAGATTTAAAATTCTTTCAACCGCCCAGATGCCACTACAAACTTGAATACTCGGTCCATAGTGAAGTTTGTCAATGGGGGAGAAAGGCTACCCCTACCTAAAAGGACAGATAAAGTAAAATCCCTGACACTATATTGCAAAAGAGAGGATCTTAATTTTTCCTTTGCTTAGCATAACATGGACAAAAAAGAAAGAAATGGGGAGAAGGCAAGTCCAATCCGGTGTAAGTAGGCCTGAAGGCTTACATGGCCAGAACGGAATCTAAATATTATAGAAGCTTTACAGTGGGAAGATGGTACAGGCCAATTTCTTGTGCCCGAAGAAGGCTTAAACGTTCCATAAAGAGTTGAGTACCGTAATCTCTCCCATTGGGTTTTGTAATCATTTTGCACTGGCACTTTAGCTACTGCAAAACCCTCGCCTGGGTGGAAATATAGTGAAGTTGTAGCAGGGAGGGGATGAGCAACCATCTCATTACCTTTAATTTCAATATAGCTCGGAACCCACTGGAAGGAAACCAGAATTCCTGAAGCAGAGAGGGTCTTCAGTAAAGAATGGAGAGAAGTAGTTAGGGCCAGATATGTATTGAGTGTGGGTGAGTTGATCAGGTGAAGAGAGGTCTGGGAGTCTGTAATTATTAGGACATTGCAAGCATTACTTGTGGATACCAAAAAACATAATGCCTGTTGGATGGCAAATAACTCTGCTGCCTGTATACTATTGTTGGGGGATAGTTTCCAGGAAAAACACCTTTTATGATTTGAAACAAAAACAGCTGATGAACAAGATGGCCCAGGCACATCTATCTTAGATCCATCGGTATAAATATACAAGTAATCTGGATACTTCTCTTCAAAGTATGCTGTGAAACACTGCACAATCACTTCTTTGGGGAGAGGAGGTTCATATAAAAATGGGAGAGACAGACAGGTTGGTACCAGATTCACTCTCCAAGGTGGGAAAGAAGGGCACACTAAAACTGTAAAAACTTTAAATTGTAATTGATATTTATTAAGAAGTCCAGTAGCTCTAAAGAAGAAAGGTGGCTTATTTGCCACAGTCCAGTCCACTGCAAAGATCAACGGATAATCCACCTCGAACTACTCACGTAAAGGGTGGGAAAAGGGGGAAGCCAGAACATTAAAGTACTTCCTCAGTGTACTCTCTATGGTACTGAAGGGCATGGAGACCAGTCTCACCCTGTAGGGCAATAATAGGAGTAGATGGGCGAGCACCCAAAATAAGGCGTATGCCAGAATTATGCAAGGTTTCCAGTTTCTTCTTCAAGATGAAAGAGGCTGAATCATAAACAATATCAGCATACTTTATTTTTCCTAAGATAAATGATCGGTAAAAAGTGAGAAGTGTGGATCGATCTGCACCCCATCTATGAGAGGCAACAGATTTTAATGAGTTCAGACGTTTCGTGCAAGAAGTTACCAGGAAGTTAATATGACAAGACCACGTCAGTCTAGGGCTGACTGAAAGTTTTTTCCCCACCATTCCCAGATGGTGTAGTGATAAGAAATGTGGTCGGGACGTCGCGTCGCCCAGCGACTCGGGAATGAAACCGCTTCTGTACTGCACATTTCACTTCGATCTCCTTACTAACATCATCCTACATTTATTGTAGTTCTGGTTACTGTAATAATATACCGAAGGATAACACGTGCATTTCTGAAATAAGTGATACGATGAAATACGTTCAAAGCTGCAATTCTAAGCAAATATTTTGCTTTTTTTCCGGATGATATAGTAGTAAAAATATGCTCAGGACGTGACAGGTTGCAAGGAGTAGGAAAAGGGTAGAGGAGAGAGGTCATCCGTGTAACGCAATTTTTTCTGTATTACACATACTGTACAAGGTGGGCAAAAAGTCTGAGCACCTATAAAAATAAGATAGTGTACATGAAAGAATTTATTGCATATTCACATTTTTAACATTTAATTTATTTTTTAATTTACCAAAATTACTAAAATGCGAAAAATTAGATATGTAAATATGAGATATGTCAAAATTAGGTATGTTCGTAAATATTTTGAAGGGGTGCTCAAATTTTTTTGGTCCACCCTGTACAGTAGGTATGGAATAAGTAATACTTATAGTGTCTCAAACTTTGATACATTCATTACTAAAATAATATAATGTAAATAAATGGAGTGTCTTCTGCCGTACGTTCCAAACTATTCTTATTTACGTACATTTTTCATAATCTTAATTATTTACCTTCCTTCGTGCATTAAAAACAAGGATTAAATGTGGTCGTGACCCCACTTAAAATATATACATTTCCGTAGCATGGCTCTCGCAAAGGCAAGTTTTGTATTAATAATCAGGACACGTTTATCTCGGATAATGTTTTGTTACATTGTTCTGTAACATGTAAAGAAGTTTGTAGAAATGGGGTACTGCCCCTTGTATATTATACTATATTATAAGCAATTATTATAGATTATTATAAACAATATTATCACAATATATGCGTTATTATGTGGCGTGAGGATATACTTACCTGGCACAAGGGATACCATGATCAAGAACCACCTTCTTGACAAGAAGGTGGTTCCCCCAGGTCGAGGCTCTTCATTGCACTCCGGCGATGCTGACCCCTGCGATTACCCCAAATGTTGGGTAACTCGAGTGCGTATAGGGACGTTTCTATGCACGAGTGTATGTAGGGAACGTAATTTACGGTGCAGTTTCAAAAGAACGCAATGAACTTGGTATGATAATGATAAGTTTTATTGGCAGAAGATAAATCCCATAAAAAGTACAATATTTATGGAGGTGATAAACGATAAATTTATACATCAAATAAGTGAAGTGAGGGCATTTAGGTCGGAGATTCGACTCCGATACTGCTAATAATAATCCAGGAGTAAAGCGCAATGGGTTGCATTAGTTTGCCGAGTGCTCTGCCATTTTCTGGCCCTCCTCGTATGTGTACGTTTACAAAACTGTATATTTATGCATGTATTTAGTTCGGATGTGTATGTGTGTGTGTGTGTGTGTGTGTGTGTGTGTGTGTGTGTACAGAGGGTTGACAAAAGTAAATAGACAGCTTTGGTTTGTTTTTATTTGATAATAAAAATGAATAAACAATAACAAATTTATTGAATAGAATATTTAAAATGGTGTTGCTTTCCCCTTTGCATTATGTGAAGGTGACACACGTTCTGGCATTCCATTGATGAGCTTTTCCATCTGTTCTTGATGACAATCATTGTGGTGTTTATTTACCTTTTTATGCATGAATGTAAAGGATTGCAGAAAGGTGCATTAATATATTTGTGGAGAAAGTAAACTCTTATAATTTTCATACAATTTCATACCATTAATTTCCTAACATTATTATTTAACAAGTAATTCATGAAACATTAAAGATTTGGTGCTCTTCTGTTCACTGAGAAACTTTTTGCAAATCAAATTACACACTAAAAACCAGCAATTACAGTACTTGCAAAATAACAAGTTTTAAGAACACAGGAACTACACACAACTTCTATTGTGCGCTTTTATAAAAGCAAAGAAATAATTGAGCAGTCTTGGATGAGACCGGGAAATTTTTTATTCACTCTTAATTGTTTTCCTGCGTCCATCTCAATTTTATCCTTCCTCGTTATTCCACAGCTCTTTCTTTTGAACTTCAGGTCCATATTTTACTCCTTCTTTTTTGAGCTTTCAAATTCACACCACAGGGATTATTGTTCTCCTCTTTATAAACTGCGATGTACGATGTTCATTTATATTCAGCGATAATTTATTGGCATCCAGCCATTTGAATAGTTTTTGGAAGTCATTGTTGGCTGTTGTTTACTGAAATGATGATAGGTCACAAGGTCACAGACCATGTTTCAATAAATCGTCTTCTCGCGAGCTAAGATGAAAAACTAAGAAATAAATTTCTTTCTATTTATCCTTTCACACTGGTCACAGAAGAGTCGCATAAGTGTTGTAGAAGCTTTCATGCTATAAAAGCCATCATAAAACGTATATACATGAAACAAAACACATACAAACGAGCAAGAGAAATGCCCATTCAATTTTGCAACTCTGTTAGGTGTTTATCTTGACTTCGGACTTTTAAAATCACATTTGTACCGCACTGCGATTCAACAGCGTCCCCAAACACAGGCCAACGGCTAACGAGGTAATATCTTGTTGACGAGTGTTTAGGGGTTAGATTAAGTTAGTTTAGGTTAGATCAGGTTAGGTTATTAGTGTCGATGAAATTCCCCGTCAGTAAAATGTCTATATAGGTTCCCCCAAGCATTCATTCGTCGAGTACTGTTGGACTGCGTAGCCTTGGTCTCATTCCAAGTTTACCCATAGAAGGCCAGACTCGACACAAAATGAATAGCGTCGGGTCTAAGTAATTCTGTAATGCAAATTACATATTTGGGTTGAATTAAACAGTTTATTGTTACTAAGCAATAATAAAAATTAACTTGCGTACAATAAAAGACATCATTTACAGGAAAACAAAATTAATGTATTTTATTGTAATAGGCCACGCTGACTTCTTGGGTTAAAATGTCATCAACTCTGATATTTTTTCTCATTCGATTCAGTTTATAATTCCTTATTTTCACTTCCACACAAGTCAACTTAAACTGTCCATATGAATTTATAGTTATTATTATTATTATTATTATTATTATTATTAGTAGTAGTAGTAGTAGTAGTAGTAACAGAGCGGTAAGGAACGAACGTGGAATAGCTTTATATTCTTTTGAAATAATCCTGGTTTCGTAAGTTTGATAAGGGGATTATGACCCCTTCCATTTCTAACTTCAACTTGCTAACTGAATTAAAACTTTACCTTTGTTTGGAATTTCACAAATAGAAGTTAAAAAGAAAATAGGTTACTAACGAACATTTGCAGGGAAAACAAAGTTTGCCGAAAAAGTAAAATTTAAAAAATGCCCCCAAACTACTAATAATTATCTGAAAAAACAAAAAGAACTCTGTCCAGAAATTAATAATGTTTTAAATAAAATTTCATTCTTTCCGTTGAAAGAAATTTAAAAATATACTAATTAGTAATTTATGCGAGTTTTATGGAATTATATTTCTTTCGGCAAATTTATTTCCACAACTGCGCATTTCTCAAAACTGTAAAAATACTTTTCTCGACGGATTACAATGTTTGACTGAAATTTCACTAACTACAGAGGATGGAACTTCAGGATTTTATGGAAAAAACAACTCAGAATTTTTTAGACGAGAGAAATGAAAGAAAATTTAAGTTTCTTCACAAACTTAAAGTTAAAAGATGTGAACTTTTAAATAGGAAAGTGTTACGGAGAGGATGTTAATTTAAAGAGTTGAAGCCATAATGTCACGTCGCTGTCGCAGTTTTTATCAATTTAGAAAAGGAGCGACAACTTTTCGTGAAATGTCCAGCCCTTTAGGGGATGTTGAGACGAAAGACAGGTGTCAGATTACTTTATTCTGAATTTAGAGTGGTCATTAGTCGTTTGAGGGGATGTTAATGGTCACTTTTGGAAAGGGGATAACACGAGGGGAAACCAATGATATGTGAAATTTTTTGTGAAATCTACAAATTAATTGAAAGTCTGAAATAATATAATTAGAACGAAAAGAAATGATGAATTAACAGCTTTTGAGACAGCTCCACATATCATAGATGCAACGAGGCGTCAGTCTGTCGCATTTTGAGGATTATATTGGTTGACTGGTTAGGTTCACTGGGTGCAGAGACGGATAAAATTGTATTAGATTTTAAGTGACTTAGTGAATTTGTTTTAATAGTGGAGCGCTGTAATATAATAATAATAATAATAGAGGGTTGTTTAACCTCCTTCGTAACAATAAAGGTTGTGTGACGGAGGGAAAGTACAGCTTCACGCGTAATCCGAACCACGAGTCACTACATCATCTGAACTCAGGATAGTTACTTAAAAGCTGAGATAGGAAAGCTTACGCGAATGCTGGTTTGCGAAATTTATGCTTCACGGTCTTATGTGAAGGACTATGTGTTCTGGGAGAATTTTTGAAACATCGAATTTGAAAGCAAGGGAGGAAGAAACATTGTGTATGACTTTGACAAATTATTATCTGGTGATATGGTAATGTGGTGGTAAGAGGAGGGGCAACAAGCTTGACCTTCGTGAAATGAGGAATCATTGCACAGAACATTTTGAAAGGTTGAAAGGTATGAATTTTCACTTACAGACTTCATTTCAAGTCAACTTATGAGAACAGAATCAGATACCCTTGTGTCACGTACAGTTTCGGAAAATGTTCGCCTAGAAACCTAAAATTTCCTAAAAAGCATAAAAATTACTAATTAGTCGTGATTAGCTTTTGTTTCTGAAATTTTATTAGGCACAACAAAGAATAAAATATCCAAAGGAAACAGTATTACTTGTACAAACTAGTAATTTTTTATGCGTTTAGAAATTTCGTGTTCCTAGGTGAACTTTTATTCGAAACTGTACTATCGGTTACCAAAGTCAGATACACTGGGCCATACCTACCAAAGCAAAATATATGTATCTTGACTTTGGTAACCAACGATGGTACCTTTCTTTTGAAAAACAACATAACTCAAAACTAAATCCAAATTCCTGAAGATTAAGTCAGACTAGAAAACAGTTCTCTCCTACATAAAATTCCCCCAAAAAGGTGAGATACTGGAGAGGGATCGAACGCAGGTCGATCCTGAACAATTTGCTCAAATCATCCGCTCAATCATCCGCACGATGATTCCTCATTTCACGAAGGTCAAGCTTGTCGCCCCACCTCTCGAGTTGGCCTGGTGAAGTAGTGAGTTGGTTTCTTGTACGCTCCACCTCACATAGCCAGGTACGCCCGGCTCATCGGGGATTGTTCTGAGCCAGGCGTCTAATCTTCTTTTGAAGATGTCCACTGCAACACCATTCGTGTTCCTTAGGTCTTTGGGCAGCTGATTAAACAGTTTTGGTTCTCTCACAACAAAACTATTTTCTTTCAGGGTTAAAGATGTTCCCTGTCTAGCCTTTAATTTGGGAACACGACACAGTCTTCCTTTTCTATTTTCCACAGTTGTTTGAGGAATTACAGGGTTCAGAGTAAGATTAGGGACTAGTTTCTCCATTATTTTCCAAGTGTAAATAATGGTGTATCTCTCTCTTCTCCTTTCCAGTGAATATTGGTTTAGTTCGCGTAACCTTTCCCAATAATTTAGTTCTTTGTACCTCCTGATCTTGGCTGTGAAGCTTTTCTGAATTCCTTCTGGCTGTCTAATGTCTTCTTTTTTATATGGGTATGTTAGGAGTGAGCAGTATTCCAATTTGGGTATGATCAGTGTTTTCAGTAGAGGAATCATTATGTTCCTATCCCTTCGTTTAATGGTTTTCAGTATCTGCCCAGTTATTCTCTTTGCTCTGTTCATTAGCATCTCTTCCGTTGTCTTGGCCTCGAAAATGGTTTTCTAATCTTTTACTTTCATGCTCGATGCAACACCTTCCCAGTTTATAGCTTTGGAATGAAAATTAAAAATTTCGAATTTGCTTCTCTCTGTTGTTCGTGTTCTTTCCTTTCCTATTGCTTTTATATTGGATGTTATTTCAATGATGTTGTGGTTCGATATTACAGTCGGGGATATTTCTACATTATCACTTAGGTTGCTGTTGTTTGTAAATACCAAATGTAGGCAGTTGTTTTTTCTTGGGTTTTCTGTTATTTCTTGCGTTAACATAAATTCATCAGCTAGAGCTAGTAGCATTTTTGTCTGCTCCTGGTCTTCCCGTGCGCACCCCTTTTCCTAGTGTATACATGCATTTTTCCCTATCCTTTTATATATATATACAGGGTGTTTCAGGAGGAAAGGTCAATACTTCGGGAGGTGATAGTATCGGTCATTGTGAGAAAAAAGTTCATATGAACATGTGTATAATTCTGAATGGTTACGGAGATAGAGCTGTTTGAATCTACAAATACAAAAGCATTGTTAATGGTAATGAAGAAAGAGAAACCAATTAATATTTCTAACATTTAATGTTTAAACATTGGCATTTTGAATGGTATCAGATACAGAAATGACAAATTTGTTACAGTTTACAATACGTTTTCGAAAATCCCACCGTCAACCTCAATGCACTTTGCAACTCGTGTGCGAAGATCGCGTGTTGTTCGTCTGAGTTGATCTTGACGTTCCTTTATGCAGGCAGCAGCATCCAAAATGCGCGCGAGCAATTCGTCTCGTGTATCCATCTTTCTTTTTTAAACTTGACCCCTAAATCTTTTGCTCTAGAATTTCTCTGAATTTCTTGTCCATTTGGGGTATAATATTCCATGGATTTTAGGTCTTCTCTTTATCCGTAACGTAACAGTTGAAATTTCTCAGTGTTAAACTTCATATTGTTGTCTTCCTTCCACTTGTAGATTCTGTTCCTGTCCGTTTGTAGAGATCCTATATCTTCTGGGTTTCTTATTATTCTACTGATCTTTGTGTCATCAGCAAAGGATCTTACTGTGCTGTCATTAAACCACTCCACAGATACATCCAGGCTATACAAGACTATAAACGGCATTACCCACTCTAACAGCGGCATTCACACCTCACACGCGGCTATCTGTCGCAGCCAAAATAATATCCCAACATACACACAACAAGCTAACATTCTAGTTAATCACTACGCAAAGATAAGTCACTTAAACAGAGACAACAACCAGAAACATGCAGACAGACAAACAGCCAGACACAAGAAAACCTACAGACTCGACACAACCATTACACCCTTCAATACAGACCAGACCACCAAGATCATCAAAAACATTAAGAATTCGAAGGCTACTGGACCAGACAACATATCTAACATACACCTTAAACACTTGGGCCCACAAGGAATACTAGCTCTCACAAATATCAGCACATATTCATACCAACAATGTATTATTCCTGACATATGGAAACAAGGTAAAATTATTACACTACTCAAACCAAACAAAAATCCAACAGAACCAGCTTCCTATAGACCCATTACTTTACTATGCACACCTTCCAAAGTAACATAAAAACTAATCTTACAAATCACCATCCCACACATTCCACTATCGCCTACTCAACATGGATTCAGACTAGTGATGGGACGATGCATCGCAATCGCAATCGCAATCGCGATACAATCGCACATTTTTTACAATCGCAATCGCAATCGCAATCGCAATTAATGAGTGCGATTGTTGCGATTGTGAACAAAAGATTTAAATCTCTACAAAAGTTGCTATGAAAGCTGCTCTTTCATGCGTACTTAAAGGAAAGTTTAGCTGACAACAATACGGAATAATAAATAAATAATAAATAAGTCAAAACAGAAATAACGGGTTGCGAATTAGTTGAAAACAGAATAAAAATTGGTTTAATAATAACAATAAGTACACCTCTTTATTTGCTCTATGTAAAATTGGAATGTTAAAAAATCAAGCTAACCCTATGGTAGGTAACGCGTTTAGGTATATTTAAAGCATAAATGAGCGTTATGTGAGGCTAAAGCTAAAACATCGCAATCGCGCGATTTTCAAATTCTGACAATCGCAATCGCAATCGCAACAGCGATTGTATGAAATATGACAATCGTCCCATCACTAATTCAGACCTCACCACTCAACCACGACATTACTCACTAACCTCACGCAGCACATCATGGATGGCATCAACTCCAGACGACCAGCTCAACGTACACTATTAGCAACAATAGACATTAGTAAAGCATTTGATGCTATCCCACGCTTCCCTCTCATAAACAAAATACTCAACACAAACATGCACAATAACACCAAAAGGTGGCTGAGCAACTATCTTTCAGGAAGATACTCACATGTCACATTTAATGGCAAGTCATCCAAAAACAAGCTTTTTCCGAAAGGGGTCCCTCAAGGCTCTGTTCTCTCACCAACACTCTTCAACTTATACATGCATGACATTCCAACACCATAGATAACAAGCTTACCTTATCATCATATGCAGATGACATCACTCTAACATCCACCCACAACAACATCGACACCGCTACAAATAACCTACAAACATACATAAACAGTATACAAGACTGGCTCACACACAATAGACTCAAAGTAGCGCCCACAAAATCAACCATCACCTTGCTTACAAGCAACACAAAAGAACACCAGGTAATTCCACAGCTTACACTAAACAACATCAACATTCCATACACTCACAGGACCAAAATACTTGGGGTCACATACAACACATCATTATCTTTTGCAAACCACATTCAGGATATTAAAAACAAATGTACGTCAAGACTTAACACGCTTAGGGTACTAACAGGCACAAACTTTGGACACCAGCAGAAACAACATCACTCATATACAAACAATATATTCGCTCAGTTATGGACTATGCTAGCCCATGCTGGGCACCCATTATCTCAAACACACACATAAACACCTTACAGACAATACAAAACAACGCACTTCGTATCATTACAGGATGCACTCAAACAACACCAATAGAACACCTGCACACAGAAACAAAAATACTGAAAGTTAGGGAACATTTAAACATGAGGGGAACACAATTCATGGCAGCAGCGACAACTAACCCACAACACCCTTGCCACTACATGTACAATCACGCACCGACACCTCGCACCATCTAGGTAACACCAGAGAGACATTATAACCAAATACTCCATTCCATACCACGCCCCACAGACATCACACCGTACAGAAAACACACACACACACACCTAACCCACAAAGCACTGACACGACTCGGTCCCAATGCGGTCCTAGGTGCGAAGCCGCCACCCATTAACAGGTCAGAGATCAGCCTGAGCAGATCGGATCGAGTTAACTTAGCACGATTCCGATGTGGACATCACCCCAACTTACTAACATATTAACACAGACTAGACAACTCCATAGTCGACACCTGCCACCTGTGCCAAGACACACCACAAACAATTGAACACATTATGACAGACTGTACCGCCCTAGCACAACAACGAACAGAACACAACATCACTAGTGCGCTGAACCTCTGGTCCACTCCGAAGAGGGCGATCGGTTACCTGCGTGCCGCCGGCTTGCTCGATCAGGGTGGGCTGATCAGCTAAACAACAACAACAACAACTGTGCTCTCTCTGGTAACGTCCTCATATATGTCAGTTAGTATGATTATGAAGAGTAGTGGGGCTAATACTGTTCCTTATGGTACTGAGCTGAGGACCTCTGATTCTGATGAAGATACTCCTTGTACTGTAACGACTTGCCGCCGCTGAATAAGGAAATTATATATCCAATTCCCTACTTTTACTGTTATTCCCATATATTTCAGTTTATGTATTATGATTCCATGGTCACACTTGTCGAACACTTTAGCAAAGTCTGTGTATATTACCTCATAGTTTTTATTACTTTCCAGCGCATCAATAATGTTGTTGTAGTGTTCCATTAATTGTGATAGGCATGACCTGCCTGACCGAAACCTATATTGGTGATCATTTAATTTTTTCTGAGTTTCCAAAAAGTCATAGATTTTCTCTCTAACTATTCTTTCAAATATTTTAGTGAGATGAGATGTAAGCGACACTGGCCTGTAGTTTTTGGCCTCGGATCGATCTCCTCCTTTATATATTGGGACTATGTTCGCGCTCTTCAGGATGGCCGGTATTTCTCCCGTGTCTAGTGATCGTCTCCATATCCAATATAGGGGCTCAGCGATTGCATTGTTGCAGTTTTTGATCAGTGTGGCATTCCATTTATCCAGTCCTGCCGCTAAGTGTGTTTTTAGTTTCCCTATAGCTTGTGAGGCTGAAGACTCTGAAAAAGAATAAAGTAGGGAATAAATTGGATACTGAAAAACTGAAGGGAGAACAAAGGATAGTTTTTGCTAAAAAGGTGAATGAAGAGATAAGGAGGCAAAGAAATGACGGCCACATTCATATGACAAGTGGAGAAAGATGGTGTAGACTGAGGGATACAATAAAAGAGAGTGCACAGGAAAATATCGGTTATGTGAAAAGAGAAGCAAGGAAACCCTGGGTCACTACAGAGATGCTTGACAAAATGGAAGGAAGAAGGAAATGGAAGAGTATAAATACAGAAGAAAGGAGACAATGATATAGACAGTTGAATAACGAACTGAGAAGAGTAACTGATAAAGCAAGAAAGATGTGGCTTGGAAAGTAGTGCAGGGAATTGGAGGAATTAGAAAGGAAAGGAAGAACTGATTTAATGTACCAAAAAGTTAAGGACATAAATAGATGGAAAAGAAGTAGCTTGAAGTGCGAGAAATAGAGGGGAGAAATGGAGAAAAACTGAAAAGACTAGAAGATATAAGGAAGAGATGGATTGAATATATTGAAGAACTGTATGATAAAGAGAACAAACCTAATAACATCGAAATGGAGGAAGCAGATGAGGTGGGTGGTAGATTGCATGGAACCGGACATATTGGAAAGAGAAGTAGAGATGGCTGTAGAAGACCTAAGAAATGGCGAGGACCCAGGACCAGATGATGTACCAGCAGAACTTCTGAAGAGTCTTGAAGGTGATGCTAGAGAGGAGGTGAATGTATTGTGCAGAAACATGCATGAGAGTGGAGGCTGGCCTGCTGACTTTATGAGAGTCTCCATGATTACTATCCCCAAGAAACCGAGAGCCACCAAGTGTTCAGAATTTCGAACCATAAGCTTGGTCAGCCATGCATCAAAAATAATGCTAAGGATACTAACCAGAAGACTAACGAACAGAGCTGAGCAGTACATTGGAGACGATCAGTTTGGATTTAGGTCAAAATGCGGAACAAGAGAAGCTATTGGTATTATGAGAATGATGAGAGAGTGCTGAAACATGACCAGAAAAAGTTTGTTTTATTGACTTTGGAAAAGCTTTTGACAGAGTCCAATGGAGGAAACTAATAGAAATATTGAAGAATATTAATGTTAACTGGAGGGACCGTAGGCTGATAAAAATCTATATCTTGGGAAGACTGTGAATGTTAGAGTTGCAGAAGGAGAATCGGAGCCTGGATTGGTTGGGAGAGGGGTCAGGCAAGGATGCTCCCTGTTCTCCGTGTTATTTAACATCTATGCGGAAGCAATGATAATAGAAACACACTCAGATCTGGAAGAGAGAATCAGAGCGGGAGGTAAATTTGTCAAATCTGTAAGGTTTGCAGATGACAAGGCATTTGTTTGTAGTACTGAGGAAGGGCTGCAAAGAATGGTCAATAGCTTGACAACAACGGCGGAAGAATGGGATGAATTTCACAATTAAACATGTGAAATGAATGAATGCTGTAGTTTTTCTTTTCTTTTTTCTTTTTTTTCTTGTGGGGTTTGCAGCATATATATATATATATATATATATATATATATATATATATATGTATATATATATATATATATATATATATATATATATATATATATATATATATATATATATATATATATATATATATGATGCAAACCCACAAGGAAAAAGAAAACTGATTCCAAGGCCTTTCGTGTATTCAGAAATACACCACGTCAGGGAATGAAGGGGGAATAGTAGGGCAGCTAAACAAGTTGAAGTGGACAATCCGGACAAAAGCACCAAACTTTCCCTACTTGTATATTTTGGACCAACAATTAAAAATATCCCCGGAACCACCTTCAGAGACCATTACTTGGCCGCCATATTGGATTTCAAGATGGCCGCCATAGACAAAATGGAATTTCTGATATAAGTTTCAATAGAGAATTCCCTTGGCATGTTTGGCATCAAACTATATGTTTTTTGGCATGATCAGATCAATAAAACAACTTTTAAGCTGATCAGAAGTATGTTTACTGCAGAAATCACACTTCGTACAACATATACAGTGAAAATCGTGAATATTTTAACACAAAAACCATGTTCAAGAAAACCATGTTTAAGAAAAATCAACGAAACTATAACAATTGAAGATTTCACCCACCAAAAAGTAGACCTTTAGCTCTATAACTGAATGTGGGAGAGGAAAATTGGCAAAATATGTGCATTTTAAAAAATGAAATTCTACAAAGGTCAAAATGCTACCCTTTCATATTTGCACAATTTTCATGCATTATTCGTGGTTCTATAGAAAACTTGTATTAACAACATTTGTAGAGTAAGGGCAGGGCTATTAAATGGGCACCATAAAATGGAAATATCTTGGCATTTAGCATTGCAATGCCTACTGTCCCAACTCACCCCCTGTCCCGAACTGTCCCAACTCACCCCGCTCGACGCTATATGTTAAACTGCACAGTTGCAGCTACACAGTTCTGTACACTTCCACCTGGCCTTCTTGCAAGCACACCTGGTGCCACATCCACTCTTGCTCTTGCAGCCGCATTTGACCAATTCGCTGCAAGCTTTAGATGCTACTGGTCTTGTGGTCCAAACTGGTGTCCATGACTGGGACTCTTCGCTAAAGGTCCATCCCCATCCTTCAGGAGTTGGAAGATTCTGTTCACTTCTCTCACAGGTCGACCATATTCCTCCCTGGTATGTGACCCTCCTGGTGTGTTGGAGAAGAGCATCCTGAGTTGGTGGGATAGTCTCCATAGCTTTTCCCTTCTGACAGAACATGACCTTTCTTGCCTCATCTACACGTTCAATGTCACTGGTGTTGTCATAGAGGACAACTGTGTACCGTTCAAGAAGCTTGAAGTGGGGAGTTTCGGCGTCAACATCTGCAAATGGATTTCGTGCCATGAATGTGAATGCTTGTGTTACCTCAGGGTAATGGTGCCATGCTGCCCATGCCGTATTCTTGCCCCTTCCGTAAAAGGATGATGTTGTATCACATCCCGTGAAGCAGTGAAACAGTGGTAGGGATGTGCATCTCTCTTCACCCAAAGAGGCACAGATTGTGTTAATATGATGGTAAGTGAAGTTTTTCCCAGTGCCAAAACCAACCCAAATATTTACTTCAGATCTTATGGACGTCAAGTGATGGAATTTTCCTATTAGAATGACAATAACATCCGTGTCTACAGTTCTGATCATGCAGTTAATGTGCCCTTCCTTTATTGCATCTTGAAGATGAATGAACAGTCTAGTGTCTGCCTCCTCATGGTCGCATCTTGGCATTGTGCGGTCGGCCCCATTGATGATGACTTCAGGTCCTGATGTAATAACAACTTCTTTGTTGTTAGGAACTTCCATTGCAGCAACCTTGTCTGATAGGAAAGCGAACAGTTCTTGCTTGTTTCTAGAGTCTCGAAGGAAGTCATGCCAATTTAGGGGTAATTTGGTTTTTCCTTCAACCTTTCTTCTGATTCCTTTTCCCCGTTTTTCTCTGGTAGTCTCTTTTAAGGTGCTTGCAGTGTAGGTATCCCAGACGATGTCAATTCGCTGGCAAGTTTCTAACTGTTTGATGAGATAAGGGACGAATACACGATCTGCATACTCTTCAAAGTTGGTAACACCTGCAGTAGACAGCAAATGGACGATGGCAGCTCCATCAAGAAGTTTCACATCAAAAGGATCTGGAGGGTTGTCCTTGTTTTCAAATGTAATGATTTTCAGTAGGTCAGACTTTTTCCCAAACCGCAATTTCCCACCATCAGATAGGGAAGAAGGAAAGGGGTGATTCTCGTGTTGGAAGAATGCATCCATGTCACTATGCCGATGTTGCATAACAATATACAGATGAGAGAATAGAGCAACATCGTTCTTCAGTAGTTGGATTCCCCCAACATTCCGTACCTGAGATTTCGGCCGAGGACATCTGAAGAGGGCAAGCGAGTTCTTCTTGATCGGTGTATGAATTGACCTTGTACAATCTGTGACAACTTCTTTGTAGTATCGGCTATATTGCTCCTTACCCAAATCCTTTATAGTTCTCACTGTATGGACCACAGATTCATCCATGACATTCCTTGTGTCTAAGGCCAGTAACTCATTCCCATTATCACAAAATGGATTTCCCATATCACGGAAGACTTCAACGAGATTAGAAACATGATCCTTGAATCTTCTCTGTGTAGATAGTCCTTCTTCGTGGTGGAAGTTGTTGTCTTCAGTTTCTGGAAGGTTTTCGTCTTCATATTCAGTAATCAATCTGGCTTGTTCTGGCCCTGCTACCATCCACTTCTTGAATGCCACTGGATTCTCAGTCAGACCCACCGCGCCTCCTGAACCTTTGACTTTCTCATTGTTTTGTTCATGCGCTTGGTCTAAAGGCATGGCTGAGAATCTCTTCTTGGTCTTGTGTACTACCCAGTGTCCATTTCGTGAAAACTCATTCATAACTGGCTGAGGGAGATTCTTCATGTCCCGGATGTGGAGTGGAAGCCAACGTGCGTAATTCTGGTGGTCAAGAGCAAAGAACCAGGGAACTACTTTCTTCAAGCTTTCTACATACAATGGAAAGTCTCCTGCACGATGTGATCGTATGAATATGAGGCCGTCTATCTCCATCTGAAGAATTGTCTCCCAGTATTGGAATGTTGGACTGACCTGAACCATCTTCTTCTTCCACTCTTCCTTTGTCTTGTCATCATAGGGACCAACAGTTTCCATAAAGGCTTCATGCTGCAGCTTTGCCAATGTCAAAGCTGTTACCTGGTGAGCATGTCTGGTTCTTGTAAGATGAGAGGCTTTAAGAAATGAGTCAACAGTTCCTGCCGAAGCAATGCCTGCTTGTGTCAAGGCATTTGTCCACCCAGATCCCTCTAGATAATCTCCATACGTTCTCCACATGGCCATCTCTGTATGTAGACCTCCAAACATGACGATGACCTTGTCTTCTCCGTGGGTGTCTGGCCACTTCCACTGAATGAATTTACCAAGGGCATATAGGGGTGCATCGAATGCAACAACTGGTATTTGCCCGGGGTTAAGGAATTCAGTAGCAGACCGAACAACATTCATTCCATGCTTGATCATCGCTGGAGTAGCGGCCTTTTCATGGAATAAGGGAAGGAGGTAGGAAAGGGTTTTCATTTGATCTTCATCTTGTTCTTGCCTTGTAGCGTGGTATGCTGACCATGATATAACATCACCCTTCCCTATCGTGTCTTTCTCCAAGATCCTGAACGCTTCTTTCATCCACTCCTTTTCCTGGAAACATGCTTCATGGTAGTGTCCCTCAATAGGGTCAGACACATTAGACAACTTCAGGACTTCTACCTTGGTTTTGTCCATTGCAACAGCTGGTACAATTGAGTAGGACATGAGTAACTCCAAGTCCTTTGAACCTAGAGAAGGTAGCACAAGATCACCTTGTTTGGTTCCACAGTTTGAGACAGTTGGGAACTGAAACAGACTAATCCCTGTACCATGAAATGATCCAACGGCAGTTGTACTAGATGGGTTGTAATCCAGATTGTCAAGTGCCCCAACAATAAATGGTCCATGACGAAACTGAGCTGGTACAACCACTCCTTTGGTCTTGAAGTTCTGGCACACTGCTGTTGCAAGTTGGCTTTCGACTTGAAGAATTCGGTCATAACTCACACTGAGACCCAATTCATATAGTTGTGTAATTAATGATTTTGACCGAATTTCAGTATGAATTTTCAGACCAAGATACAGAGGCAATGGTGGTTCTCTTTCCAAAGAATGGCGAACCTTAGATGATGATGTATGCTTGTTCCTAAAATTAAAAAGGATAAGTTGCGAGACAGTGAGAGTTGCAGGGGAGTCTTCTGGTGTTTGGTCCTTCACGTCAGCACCATTTGTGATCATAGATATAAGGGTTTTCAAGGTTGTAGGTACCGATTCCTGTTGACAACCAGATGGAAAGGCACCTGCAAACTTGAATCCAGTAAAGTTGACGATTTCCTTGCGTATGATTCTAGCAGCTTTTGCAAGAATCATAGTATCTCCTTCAAAATTCTGTCTATTTGTCTCTCTGAGCATTTCCTGAATTCCCTGCTGAAAAACTAAGATTTTGTTCTTGCCATCACTCACTTCCTGGGCATATGGGAAATACTCCAGAATCTTCTCTCTGAATCGTCCTCTGTTCATTTCCTTATTAATACCTAAGTCCCGAAGTCTTTTTTGATACAGATCAAATAGCACAGAAAACTTCATTTGAAAGATTCCTTCTTCCACGCAATTTTCTACATGATTAACGACCTCAACTATTGCCTTTGCTTTCATCAAGTTTTCTTCATAGCCTTCTTCCTTGCTCTGTTTTTGTCTCAAAAGTGAGCGGTAACGGTTCCGATAAAATGTCAAGCATTGCAGATGATACTTGGCTTCAATGGCCATGAGATCACCACCTCCTATTCTAGACATTAGTTCTGTGTCACTGAGTTCTGTAGCCATCATTCGTAAATTGACGTCAGCGCCAAATGTACTGAATTCGTGAAGATGCCCATGTGTTTGTTGACAAAACACACAAGTTGCTTTGTCCATAGGATGCCGCTGAACCCGCTTCCCCGTAGATGAACTGGTTTCACCTTCATCCGCCCTTTCTCTCTTTTTTGTAGCCCTTTCAAGCTTTTCTTTACTAAATTTAACATGGCATGACTTGTGCCACACAGCTTTATTCTGAACCAGATCTTCAACAGTCACCTCTTCATTGAAAAGAAGAGGAACTGGTAGTCTTCCAAGATTCTTGAATGCGTTGACATTCTCCATAAATGTTGCATATGCTTCAGTTTTTTTACCACTCACAGCATTGAGTGGACATTTAAGAGTCTCACCTTTGCTCTCTTGACAAACCATGCATTTGCTCCAATCCATGTTCACAAATCACCTGCAAAACAGAAAAGCACATATTATATAGTTATATTATTAAATATTTTACATTAAATAAACATTTAAGGGTAATTCTGATTATTTTATAGCAATCCTGGCATCGAAATATGTAGGTTTGGGGACTATTTATTTACAATTACTCCTCACAATAGTTTGTTGATTTCTAGCTGGCAGCCATCTTGGATTTCCAAAATGGCAGCCAAGATAGGGTTGTGCGTCTTGGTTCCGGGGAAAAATTGGTAGCTAAGGTCCTGAACAACATTTGAGCCAAGTTTGGTGCTTTTGTCCAGAATGTCCACTTACTTCAAAAATCAGGGTCTAAGCTACTGCACTAGAAGACGAGATGACGAAAATATATGCATTTGTACAACGGGACAGAAAACTAAAAAGATCAGCACATGATTAACAAGAGTTGATTAAAGAAATCATGTGCTAATCCTTTTATTTTTCTGTCCCTTTGTACATATGTATATATTTTCATCTCGCCCTTCATTCCCTGACGTGGTTTATTTCTGAAAGGCCTTGGAATCATTTTTCTTTTTCCTTGTGGGTTGCATCATTCATTCATTTCACGTGTTTAATTGTGAAATTCATTCCATACTAGCGGAGCGACCCGGCGTTGCCGGGTGGATGTTGAACGCTATATATATATATATATATATATATATGCCCGGTTAGGTAAACTGAATGCCCGGTTAGGTTAATTGAATGCCCGGTTAGGTCAACTGAATGCCCGGTTAGGTTAATTGAATGCCCGGTTAGGTCAAGTGAATGCCCGATTAGGTTAATTAAATTCCAGGTTAGGTAAACTGAATGCCCGGTTAGGTTAATTGAATGCCCGGTTAGGTCAACTGAATGCTCGATTAGGTTAATTTAATGCCCGGTTAGGTCAACTGAATGTCCGATTAGATTAATTGATTGCCCTGGTAGGTTAATTGAATGCCCGATTAGGTTAATTGTACGCCCTTGACGATTGGTTAGGTTAAGTCGTGATATTTTCGTTAAAGCTAACGAAAATATCACGACTTAACCTAACCAATCGTCGAGGGCGTACAGATGACCTAACCTGGCATTCAATGAACCGAACCGGGTATTCAATAACTTTACCATAGGTTTCGATATATATATACGCAATGACGTAATGATCTTCATGACGTCATTTAATTTTTTTAAATTAATTATTTAATTTATTAACATCTAGGTGCACAACCTCGGGACCTAACCTAACCTAACGTAACCAATCGTCAAGGGCGTGCAGTTGACCTAACCGGGCATTCAATGAACCTAACCGGGTATTCAATAACTTTACCATAGGTTTCGATATATATATATATATATATATATATATATATATATATATATATAATATATATATATAGATATATACACAGTACGTAATGACGTAATGATGTTGATAACCTAATTTAATTTTTAAAAATTAATTATTTAATTTATTAACATCCAAATGCACAACCTCGGGACCTAATCAATATATTGTTGTTGTTGTTTAGCCGATCAGCTCACCCTGATCGAGCAAGCCGGTGGCACGCAGGTAACCGATCGCCCTCTCCGGAGTGGACCAGAGGTTCAGCGCACTAGTGATGTTGTGTTCTGCTCGTTGTTGTGTTGTCATAATGTGTTCAATTGTTTGTGGTGCGTCCTGGCACAGGTGGCAGGTGTTTATATGTCCGTAAGTTGGGGTGATGTCCACATCGGAATCGTGCTAAGTTAACTCGATCCGATCTGCTGAGGCTGATCTCTGACCTGTTAATGGGTGGTGGCTTCGCACCTAGGACCGCATTCGGACCGGGTCATGTCAGTGCTTTGTGGGCTAATTAGGTGAGTGTGTATGTATTTTCTGTACGGTGTGATGTCTCTGGGCCGTGGTATGGAATGGAGTATTTGGTTATAATGTCTCTTTGGTGTTACTTTAATGGTGCACGGTGTCGGTGCATGATTGTACAATGTACATGTAGTGGCAAGGGTGTTGTGGGTTAGTTGTGGCTGCTGCCATGAATTGTGTTCCCCTCATGTCTAAATGTTCCCTAACTTTCAGTATTTTTGTTTCTGTATGCAGGTGTTCTATTGGTGTTGTTTGAGTGCATCCTGTAATGATACGAAGTGCGTTGTTTGCATTGTCTGTAAGGTGTTTATGTGTGTGTTTGAGAGAGTGGGTGCAGACTGCAGAGCATGGGCTAGCATAGTCCATAAGTGAGCGAATATATTGTTTGTATATGAGTGATGTTGTTTCGTGCTGATATCCAAAGTTTGTGCCTGTTAGTACCCGAAGCGTGTTAAGTCTTGACGTACATTTGTTTTTAATGTCCTGAATGTGGTTTGCAAAAGATAATGATGTGTTGTATGTGACCCCAAGTATTTTGGTTCTGTGAGTGTGTGGAATGTTGGTGTTGTTTAGTGTAAGCTGTGGAGTTATCTGGTGTTCTTTTGTATTGCTTGTAAGCAAGGTGATGGTTGATTTTATGGGCGCTACTTTGAGTCTATTGTGTGTGAGCCAGTCTTGTATACTGTTTATGTATGTTTGTAGGTTATTTGAAGCGGTGTCGATGTTATTGTGGGTGGGTGTTAGAGTGATGTCATCTGCATATGATAATAAGGTAAGCTTGTTATCTATGGGTGTTGGAATGTCATGCATGTATAAGTTGAACAGTGTTGGTGAGAGAACAGAGCCTTGACGGACCCTGTTCGGAAAAAGCTTGTTTTTGGATGACTTGCCATTAAATGTGACATGTCAGTATCTTCCTGAAAGATAGTTGCTCAGCCACCTTTTGGTGTTATTGTGCATGTTTGTGATGAGTATTTTGTTTATGAGAGGGAAGCGTGGGATAGCATCAAATGCTTTACTAATGTCTATTGTTGCTAATAGTGTACGTTGAGCTGGTCGTCTGGAGTTGATGCCATCCATGATGTGCTGCGTGACGTTAGTGAGTAATGTCGTGGTTGAGTGGTGAGGTCTAAATCCATGTTGAGTAGGCGATAGTGGTATGTGTGGGTTGGGTTGGTGATTTGTAAGATTAGTCTTTCTGTTACTTTAGAAGGTGTGCATAGTAAAGTAATGGGTCTACAGGAAGCTGGTTCTTTTGGATTTTTGTTTGGTTTGAGTAGTGTAATAATTTTACCTTGTTTCCATATGTCAGGAATAATACAGTGTTCGTATGAATATGTGCTGATGTTTGTGAGAGCTAGTATTCCCTGTGGGCCCAAGTTTTAAGGTGTATGTTAGACATGTCTGGTCCAGTAGCTTTCGAATTCTTAATGTTTTTGATGATCTTGGTGGACTAGTCTGTAGTGAAGGGTGTAATGGTCGTGTCGAGTCTGTAGGTTTTCTTGTGTCTGGCTGTTTGTCTGTCTGCGTGTTTCTGTTTTGTTGTCTCTGTTTAAGTGACTTATCTTTGCGTAGTGATTAACTAGAATGTTAGCTTGTTGTGTATATATTTGGATATTATTTTGGCTGCGACAGATAGCCGCGTGTGAGGTGTGAATGCCGCTGTTAGAGTGGGTAGTGCTGTTTATAGTCTTGTATAGCCTGGATGTATCTGTGGAGTGGTTTAGTGTTGTTATGAATTGCCTAAATGTTTCTCTTTGTTTTTCTTTCAGTTTGTTGTTTATTTCTGTGTTGAGATGTTGTATCTGCTGTTTTATGGCTTCTGTGTGTGGTGTTTGTGTGTTATGTTTGAGGTTGTTACTAGGGATGGAAAATAACCGAAAAGTGTAAAACCGGTTTTTACCGTCGCTATATTCTTAAAGCCGGTTTCTACCGGTTTTCACCGATGGGATTCTGTATGCTTTTTAGGGATGTAAGTGATCAAAATATTAAACAGAAATAAGGTTTTAATTGATTCAATCAAGTATGCGTAACATTTGAATTAAAAAGTTTATTACCGAACTTGATTTTTGAAATAACACTTGAGAAAACAAAGCGCATTAAGTGTCTGATCTGACATTCTTGACCGAATCTTTGTGACGAATGAACCAGCAGCTGAAAACACTTTCTCGGACTCTACGCTGGTGGCTTTTATTGTAAGCAACGCCTCGTACATTCGATCCAAATTTTCATTTCTATTCAAAGTAGCTTCAAAATATTTGAATTCATTGTTTACGTCAAAGGTCTCAGAAGAATCTTTCTTGGGTTTCATTTTCAGTTTGTTCATCTCACACATGTACTCGTTCATAAGTTGATCGTAATCATTTACTTCACGACCTAAGCTGCATTGTGAATCTTCGAGTTTCGAAGCAATTGATTGGACTTGGTCGTCTGTTTCTGAAATCTGGCAAGCTTCTGGAAAAAGCCTCTTAAATGTATGATCCGCATACTTCTTAAGTGCTTGTCTTGAAGGAAAGAGGAACGGTGCTAATGATTCATTTTTAAAGACCTCGGGATTGTGGAGAAAACTCAGCAAGGCGACAGCTTCTTATTGTCTTCTCGATGAGTAGCGATCAATGAGACACTGACGTAGCTCAAAAGCTAAAGGATTGTTTTTGCTTTCAAATTTATCCAAAATGAACTTCATGGAAGATTCAGCTTTGAGCAAGTTTGCATCTTCGGAACAAAGTCCCGAAAAAACAATTTCCAGTGGACGAAGCGTATTAAAGAGGCTCTTTAGAGCATTCCATTCTTCATCTGAAATCGTCTCTGTTGAGCGTATCACTCTGAGAGCCTTTGGAATGCAATTTTTGAGTTTCAAAAATTTTTCTATCATGGCCAAAAGACTGTTCCACCTCGTTCTACAGTCAAGGATAAGCTTCATTTCCTTTCCATTAAATTCATCTTTGACAAAATCCTGCAATCTCTCATTTTTCAAAGGAGACTTTCGAAAAATGCGGCAGATTTTTCTCACCTTATTTATTACTTTTAAGTTATCTTCTCGAAGTTTTGGAAGAACAATTACGTCATCTACGTATGTCGGACTCAAAAATTGTATCAGTGCATAAAATTTCACACTCATCTTCGCTTAACTCATGTGCAGAGTGTTCATCTTCTTCGATGGCTTCATCTTCAGGGGTAGGGTCACTTTCCCCTTCAACTGAATTTTCAGCAGTTTTTGAATACAAGATATCCGAAACCGCGAGATGTATAGCATGTGCAATGCATTGCTGGTGATCAGGTACTATTTCTCTTCCAAATTTGACCATTAATGAGGCACCGTCGGTGGTGCAACCCACGATATGCTTATCTAGGTCCAAGCCAAAGTCTTCCAATCTTTTCCTAATGATTGCAATAGTTTTTGTGCTATCGAGAGAACCATTTATTTTCATGAGACCAAGAGACCAATGTTCATTTTCATCATGAACATTAATGTTAATATATCTTTGGTTTTGCAAAGATGTATACTCATCCATAGTTAATGAATAGCGGATTCCTTGTCTCACCTGATTCTTGAAGTAGTTGACCAATTCATGTTTCTTTTTCTCATAAAAACTAAGCACCATTTTTCTGACACCATTATGGGAAGTTGGATGAGGCTTGTCGTATTTTATTTTTCTTAGGCTTTCTTGAATGAATTCAGTTTTAGCAATTGATTGGAAACTCAGTCCATGTACACACGCAAGTTTCGAAATTTCATCTTCTATGGACTTTTTTTGCACAAACTCTTCCACCGTTCTTTGTTTTTTCAATGGCTGATAATCTGGTCGATGTTTATGCCATGGATATTTTTCATGTGGGATGATAAACTTGAAGTAGAACCTCCACAACACTTTAAAACTTTGTGACATGTCATACACTCTGCTTCTTCTTTATTCTTACGAGTGAAATGATACCAGGCATTTGATTTCTTTGACATGATGGAGTATTAAATCTTAGAATCTTAACTGATCAATGTGCAATCATTCACATAACATGCAAGACTGAAGCGTCAATTATTTACACTTATAAACAAACAAAAAACGATACGAAACGATGTAAAACGTAATTACTATGTCTTTAAACGTTTGGAAACGTTTGTTTCATAGAAAATGGACCAAAGTGATCGGAGACTTGCGCAAAAATGTGAAAACCGGTTCTTATCGTCGGTTTCGGTGATGATTAAAAATGTTGATCACCGGTTCTTATCGTCGGTTTCGGTGGTGATTAAAAATTTTGATCACCTGTTAAAAACCGGTTTTTTTAAAACCGGGTTCCATCTCTAGTTGTTACGTTACCTTATGAGGTGGGATATTTCTCTAGTGTAATTTTGGTTGTATTTCCTAATGTTGCCCTTGGTATGTATTTGTTTGCATTATTGATGACCTGATTAAATGTCTTGAGTGTTTTATTGATGTTTATAATGGGTGTGCTGTTTAATGTGGTGAATTGTTCCTCAGTCTGTACGGGGCTCCAATAAACCTTAGCCCCCCCCCCGCCCATGGCCTAAACCATTAGAGGTACAGTAAAACTAAACATACCTTAAAAAAGAGAATTTAATCCTGCATTTAATGAGAAACAATTAAAACTTGGTGTTCCCACCATTGGCTTCCAAGACAGCCTGAATTCGCTTTGGGTAGCTTGCCAAAAGTGACGTGAATAGTTCTTGATCGTTACGCAAATTTGCTAAAACAGTTTCAATGTGTTGCGTCATTGTATCCTTCGAAATCGATTTGCTGCAGGTTCTTGAAACAAGAGACATTCAACCTTGTCCTTTATAACTGATTCAATGTGTTCACAGACGTTCAGGTCAGGAGAATTTCCTGGCCATTCTTCATTTCCAAAGAAATCGATCTCATGGTTCCGCAACAACTGTTGAGTGGCTAATGCCTTAAAGCAGAGGGCCTTATCGTGCAGACGTGTGACCTGATCGATATCCATAACATTGTTTGGGTTTCTTAGAAAAGGAATGACATGCTGGGATAGAATAATATCACGAAAATACTGTCCATCCCAACTCTGAACATTTGGCTTCAGCACCCATATGAGCTTCTTTGCAGTGAACAAAACAAACACACCAACACAGTCTGGACTTTTTAATAATTCGCGATAATGTTCATTGTCATCGATTTCATCTGGTGTTGTGGCCCACACTCGATCATTTTGGTAGTTAGGCCGACGTGTTACGTAAACAAAAAATTCATTGGAGACAGCTAAATGCATGAAATCATCCACATCCCAATCTTCAAGATAATGGGCAAACCACATTCTGTCATCGATGTTAAGTTGAGTTTTTCTTGGCTTTGGAAGTTCATGCCAAGGCTTTAAACCTTGCCTATGACGGTACAGTCGAATGATCTCACCACTAACGATCTTTCCTTTCAACACTTCGATCTCTCTAGAAAGTTTAACACAGCTGTTTTTCCGCTAACGCGTACCGCTTTCAATGATGTCCTTTGTTTCCTGAGAGAGTGGCAAATTTAGGCGCCCAGATTTGGTTGCATCCATTTCACATTCATCCAAAGTTTTATTCCAATTTCTTTTGACGAAGTCCTCACTTCTTCGCAACTTTTTGGCAAACCATGAGCGTGTTATAAAGGTGGCTCCAGCATCAGGAGCTTCCCGAAATGTTATTGCTCGTATGCGATCTATCACACGTTGCCTCTCCGAATCACCAATTAAATGAGAAGCCATTATATTATCACTTTATCAGCTAGAGTAATTTTAATACCTGCAATACATAAAGAATTTTATATATTTTTATAATCACTAAAAACTATTTCGATATAAGTAAACATGTAAGCTGCAAATGGGGGGGGGCTAAGGTTTTTTGGAACCCCCTTATTTTGAACTGTTCCCAATCAGCTTTCTTGTAATTTCTGTAAGTGTTTCTTGGTCGTGTTTGTGTTGATGGAACATCGCTAAAGTATTTGGCAGTGTCTCTGCCATATATATATATTATATATTATATATATATATATATATATTATGCGCCTCGGTGGTGTAGTGGTTAGCGTCGTTGACTACGAATCCATCGGCCCCGGGTTCGAGACCCGGTGGCGGCAGCCGGCACGCAACAAAACCCAACTGTTCATCCTTCCACACAATAAAGAAAGTGGTTGGTAGATAAATGGGTACCCTGGGTGGCCTAGTGGTTAAGACGCTGGGCTGCTGGTGAGGCGTGGTTCGGCTTCCACGTTAAACTGTAGGTCTAAGGTGGAGTGAAAAGCTTGACCTTCGTCAGAATGAACAATTCGGGCGGAAGCTAACTAAAGGTTTTATATATTTATATATATATACTATTATATAGTATATATTGTATATTCTTTTTCTACGAGCTGCCGCTAAATATTTTTTGTTTTTTAACTTTGGATTTTTAATGCTAATTTTTTTTGTGTTATTCTTGTCCCTGTTATTTTTAATATGTACAAACAGAGCCTTCGGCTCCTTGCCCTACGGGCGGGGCTTGTGCTTCGCAAACTCGTCTACGGCGAGAGCACGTTAGAGTTACCCCTTTGGAGGAGGTCATTCTCCCTCTCCCCCCAAAACCCCTTCACCCCGCTTTATGCAATTTTGGGGGCTAACCCCCACCCCCTTGTTGCATAACCCCTCCCATTACCCCCTCCACCCTCCCCATTACCCCACCCATCTCCCCCATCACCCCCACCCCCCTTATCTCCACCCCCATTATCCCCAACCCTCCCCCGTACCCCTCCTCATCCCTCATTACCCCCACCCCCAGGGGGAAAGGGAACTGGCACCTTGCAACAATTGATCAACATTGCAATTGTATATGCACTCGAACTTTTTGCAGTCATACCTTGGAATATTTTGTAATACTGTTTTCAATTTTGAAAGGATTTTGAAATAAATTTTTTCATATTTTGAAAGTGAATGGAAGAAAATTAAGGTTTTTTTTTTAATAGTTAAGAATTATGATGCATACAAAAAAGATTTGCCTTTCTGCAAGATGCATTTTTCAGACTAGTCCATGATTTTTGCAAGCAATGCCTTTTTGTTTTAAACACAAATTTTGCACAAAATTAGCGCTCATCCAACCTTCTGAATAGAGTGAGAACTTAACATTTAATTTACGCTCACAAACCACTTACATTTTGAGTGCAGCTTCACAAATTTGGTCTCACTGGCTTTGGATGTGAAGCTCCAAATTTTTATGGCTGAAATATTTTTGTAAATTTATGGATTGACTTACTTTAACTCGATTTTACAAAAGAATATAAAATTTTGTACAATTGTGGTCTGACTATATGCACAGAATTATTTATTGTAATTTACCAAAAACAACATAAACTGTAAAATAGGTCCGTTGGGAGAAGCTCAGAACTCTCGACGAATAATTTCCGCCCAGTGTTACGCGGTAAAACTTGTATAACCTTCAGAAGAGCCGTCCGCGAAAGTACTAGTCAGGGTCAAAAACAATTTGTCCACGCAGCGTGGACGATACTCCTACCTTTATACTAGTGAAGATGGTAAAGTTGTAGAGTAAACCCTATTCTAACTGGAAATAAAGTGATAATTTCAATAATGCTTGAGAGGGAGAGAGAGAGAGAGAGAGAGAGAGAGCGCCTTATACTTTTCTATCCCATTTTCTATTACTGCTAGAATAGTTGAAAGAAAAATGAAATTGTTTAATCACAGGAACCTCCCAGAGTGGACCAGAAGATCTTTGAGGCTTCCTTTTCTCCTTGTAACTTTTTGTAACTCTCTCTCTCTCTCTCTCTCTTCTCTCTCTCTCTCTCTCCTCTCTCTTTCTCTCAATAGTTTAAAAGTACTATGTTTTAACAGAGAACATACGTAATAAGTTTAACAAACTAAAAGTTTTAGTTCATGTTGAAAATTATGGTGCTTGGATTTTAAATTAGTTAATGCAACTTCAATCATTAAAAAAGGATACAATCAACAAGAGGAAAATTATAGGCTTATTAATCTAACTTCTGTTATTGGAAGGCTTTAGGAAACAGTTGTTCCAGTCTGTAGAGTCGAACATCCTAAAAACAATAATCTCACTAAACATCGTCAGCACAGGTTTCGCAGAAATGAATCTTGTTTAATTAATTTGTTAGAATTTTTCCATGACATTATTGGTATTTTGATCGTGATAGAGTAATAGATGAAATATATTTTGATTTTAAAAAGGCGTTTAGCAAAGTTCTGCATAAATGATTGGTAGCAAAAACTTAAAACTCATGGAATAAGAGATCAAGTTCTTAATTATACTGATAATTGGTTAACTGGTAGAAAACAAAGGGTAGTAATAAATGGAGAAGAGTCAGGGTGAGTTAATGTAATTAGTGAGGCTCCGCAAGGGTCAGTATTGGTACAAGTATTTTTCATATATTGTATACTGACGATTGCATATAATATAATATATTGAAGGTAAAGCAATTAGTTTTCAAAATAGAGATAATTTGTCGCGCGATCTTAATAATTTAGTAAAGTGGCTTTATAAGTGGCAAGTGAAAGTTTACGCAGGTAAATGTAAAGTTATGCATATAAGTTATCACAATAGTAAATTTAATTATACCATTGGAAATAGTGGGTTAATCGAAGCCCCAGAGGAAAAAGATTCACGTGTCACTGTTACAAAGGATTTAAGTTTCTCAAAACAATGTTTAGTAGCGAGCAGTAAAGCTAATAAAGCATTGGGTTTTATTTCTCGTAATTGTGAATATAAATCTAAGATATTGTTTTGCCATTATACGAGTCGCTTGTTAAGCCTCACTAAAAATATGTTGTACGGTCACTAGCGTGGTCCACAACAGCGTTTTTTGGAATTTTAAATTCGGTCACATTTGCCCTTATTCTATTCCCCCACAGGAATAATCGTGCCAATTATCTTTGCTCTAGGACCTTTTTATGCACTCGCTCAAAATGAAACAATTTGAATAATGACTTCACAATTTATGACTGGAACATTTATTGAACAAGGATAATAATGACTTGACAATTTATGACTATATTATACAGGGTGTACATAAAGTCAGGATCTATTTTTGTGAAGCACTTGGAAATTATATGGAATTCAATCATAAAATGATAAAGTGGTAACATTTATTAAATAATTAAGAGTAGGATTCGACGTGACACCCATCAGTATCCCTGCACAGCTCAAATCGTTCCGCAGCATTTCTAAACACATTCTGGAGCATTTGCGGGGTTATGTTATCTGCAGCAGTTCGTATACGTGTACGTAAGTTTTCAAGACTCGTAATCTTCGTCTGATAGACGTGCGATTTGATAAAGCCCCATGCAAAGAAATCTAAAGGGGTTAAATCTGGTGATCTCGCTGGCCAAGGTCTGTTGCTTCCGCGTCCGATCCAGCGATTTGGAAAACGTCCATTTAGATAATCCTGAACAATTTTGGCATAGTGACAAGGAGCACCATCATGTTGATAGACGACGGGGATAGGATTGTTAGTACCGTCGTCTATCAACATGATGGTGCTCCTTGTCACTATGCCAAAATTGTTCAGGATTATCTAAATGGACGTTTTCCAAATCGCTGGATCGGACGCGGAAGCAACAGACCTTGGCCAGCGAGATCACCAGATTTAACCCCTTTAGATTTCTTTGCATGGGGCTTTATCAAATCGCACGTCTATCAGACGAAGATTACGAGTCTTGAAAACTTACGTACACGTATACGAACTGCTGCAGATAACGTAACCCCGCAAATGCTCCAGAATGTGTTTAGAAATGCTGCGGAACGATTTGAGCTGTGCAGGGATACTGATGGGCGTCACGTCGAATCCTACTCTTAATTATTTAATAAATGTTACCAATTTATCATTTTATGATTGAATTCCATATAATTTCCAAGTGCTTCACAAAAATAGATCATGACTTTATGTACACCCTCTATATATATATATATATATATATATATATATATATATTTATTAATATATTATGAAATTATAAGAGCGGAACAAATAATGCACACAGTTGAAGATCTTTAGGTCTTCTTGAGACCAGTTTTAGTCGGCTCTTTGAATTCCTTGCGGTGCTGAGCGACTGCGCTTCATCCTTCGTGATTGTGCTGTTGAAAGCCTTAATGAGCGCAACTCCTCTTTCTGCGCAATCGTCAACCACTGCCATCTTCTCTACACGTTCCATCATTCCTTGGTAAGCTGGATCTGTGTTCCAATTATTTGGTGTCTTGGACAGGAATGATTGCGCCTGTTCACTTCCGTGCTGCATGACGAGGTTGAAGAAGATTGCTGAACGTTTGGTGGCATAGAATTCCAAGGGATTGCTCGAGGAGAACGTTTTTCCGTCCACGCGCTTGAGTCCTTTTCTTTTTTCGGGAACAGCTACGATGTTGTGATCAATCCTCTCCTTCGTGGACGCGTGAACTCGAAGATCAAAGAGTGCCAAGGGGATTAAGTGCTCAAAAATGAACCACAAATGGCGCTTCATCGCGGCAAATGCCGCGTCGTTCGTCTTTCCTGGGTGAGCTTTCAGCTGGCGCAAGAAAGTGAGGTCATTCAATGGAGCCATGTATGCAACACTGGCCTCGTTCCAGTAGCGGCCGTAAAGGAGCGTGATAAACAGGCTTAGTTCCTCGATGTTCCGTTTCTCGGTCTGAAGCAAGGTGAATTGATCTCTGAATAGGAACACCTTGAGCGTGTAAATGGCCTTGGCCATCCATCGCGCATGGTGCATGGCTCCAGGGCTTCGAATTCTCATAGGACCGTCAAGCTTCCCTCCCAAGAAAAGGAGGCAGAGAAGCATCAGTTCATCATAGTCGTCCCGCTGGTTCTTCTTCTTGACAGCCTCCTTGTAGTAGGAGACCATTTCCTTCCTCTGCTCTGCTGTTTCAATGAACAGGCTGTCGGGTGCACTCTCGAACTTGTTGCGATCAATGAAAACCCAGTGCTGCTTGAAGCGCTTGAATAGGCCAATTTCAGGTCCACTGGATGTTCCGAAACAAGCACCGAAGGCTGCAGCAAGGACGACTTCTACCACGTGGTGTCGGCAAGCGATCCACACCAGAACAATACCCAACTCCTTTTCAATGAGAGTACAAGCTCCAGCATGAAGTCCCGTGTTGGACGCAGTTGTATCAAAAACAAGACCTCGAACGTTGCCCCTCAAAGACCAGTCGTCCACAAGCTTCAGGCACGCCTGAGCCTGAGATGCTCCAGTTGCAGCAGCTACCATTGGAACTCCACGGAGTTTCTCTTCCCCGCTGCCGGTTACAAGCACAGCCAGACGGTCCACCACCTCTAACCCATGGGAGATATCTGTAAGCAGCTTACTATCCCAGTGCAAGAGAAGGGGCTCATGGGTCTTGAAAGTGGTCTGATCTTCGCCCCAGCGATTTAATAGTTGCTGCGACCACTGCCATTCCTTTCCTGTCACTGATGTTGTGGCGATCCAAGGCTAAGGAAATGTCAGGCGTGATCACAGACTTCAATCGCTTAGGAGTGGAACGTTTTCGTGCTGACTCCTTAAAAACTACAGTATCTGAATCTGATGATTCAGATGTGCTTGAACTAGAAGCCTCCAGTTCTCCCTGGGACCATCTCGCATCCGCCTCGCGCTTGGCCTTCTCCTCTCGGTTCATCTCCGCCTCACACCGAATCCTCTTCCTCGTTTGTTGGTCAGCCATTTTCTTGTCAATCGGGCCAAAGCTGGAGGAAGTGGGATTATCGAGCTGAGCGACAAGGAAGTTCTTGTCCTCCTCATTCATCATGGTCTGGAGGGTGTCATGACGTGAAAGATCGAACACATCGTCAAGGTCTCCGCGAAATATGTCCTCCTTCATTCTGTAGGATGGGAAATTCTTTGTGCGGTTCTTCTTCAGCCCCTTGTATTGCTCGTACAGTTTCAGGAGCTTCTTCTCAGCGTATCTGGTATCCGTCATTGGAACGTTTGCTTTTGTCCGAAACGGGATCAAAGCCTCAATGTCATCACGCCACTGTTATATTCTGTCTTCCTCTCCTCCAGATGGTGGAACATGAATTTCCGGAGGACTTGAAGCTTGGTACGGAGTCCTGCCCTAGTTAACTTCTCCTCCGCCTTCCCTAGTAACCACACCTCACTGCTAGACCGTGTTTTTGATTGCTTCGGCGGCATTTCTACACATTCCTACAAAAGAAGAAGCCAAATTTAGTCATACTATAGTAATCAGTCATTAGTGAGACACGTCATGCATGATTGAGCGACCTCTTAACGACGCCGTAGACCAACCATACTTCACACAGTTATTCACACTAAGTGTAGGAACAAAAGCAACAATGACCCAAAAGTGAAATCTCAGATGCTAAATTTTCCCTATGCTTGTGAACCACCCTAATGGTCGCCATACATGATTAAGGATATAGAAATAATAGAGAGGGTTCACGTATATACGTGAAACTAGACAGTTAAGAGGTGACAACGTATGGAGATTTTTTTTTACCTAGACGATATGAACATTACGAGAAACAACAGCTTTAAAATAAGGGGTAAAAGATTGGGGAAGAACATTGTGAAGCGATTTTTCACCTAGAAGATGGTCGAGAGGTGGCATAGCTTTCCCTCGGGAGTTGTGGCGAGAGCCTTTGGTAAAGATGTTTGAAAACAGGTCAGATGGATTTTAGTAGCATCAACGTACAATAAAGAGAATGTAAATAAGGAGAAGAAAATTCACATACATGAGGTATCAGGGACGGGAACTGATAATTTTTTTAGTCCAGTTTTCGATTTCAGTTTAAGTTTCCAAAAATATCGATTTCAGTTTCGATTTAAGTTTTTAAGTTTTTTTCGATCTGAGTTTATTTTTAGATTTAAGTTTTATGTTTCGGTTCGATTCAATTTAAATTTCGATTCCATTTTTTTCAGATTTCTTTAAGAATTTCTTTGTACTATTTATATTATTTTTTTGGGGGTACCCTATTGACAAATTCAGATTTAATTTTATATTTATATTTGTATTCGATTTCTGTTTTTCAAAGAGCGAATTTGCTTTAGTAACTATCTTTACTTTTGTATGATTAAACATGTAAGCATCTATAGTCAACTGAATCAGCACGAAACACTCATTTTTTTATTTTTACTTATTCGCTTCATTTCTTTCACATAAAGTTTTATTTAACAAAAACTTTCAATTCGAAATGTTTTATTAATTCGTATACTTTTTAAATTTTAAGCACACGACGTGTATAAAATATATAAATAATAGATAATAGATTAGAGTAACATTCCAAAGGATTAACATTTGAGTTGAAGTTTGGTCACTCCCACAGATTATCTCACTCACTTATGTAGATATAGATAGTATAGCTATTATCGAACTGAAAAATTTAATGGTTAGTAAAAACTGAAGGCGTCCTTACCACGTGATTAAATTTAGGTCAACGAAAGGAGCACAGTCATTATTGAAAAGTATTTTGATATGGGATAAAAATTTTCCTCCCTAATTCTTTTTCTCTCATTTTAAAAACCATTGTCTCTAGTACTTTCAGCTGCGTTATTTTCTACATCGAATTAAAGGATAAATGGATATTTTAAATCCATACAAATGTTAAGTCGCAAAAAAAGGAAAATAATTCACGTTATTTATATTTTTTTGCAGTCGAAATGCTCCTCAAAATTGAAACGCAAAACTTTTATTTTTAATCTATTTGAATTCAGATTTCAGTTTTTAATTGTTTTTCAATTTCAGTTCGAATTTCGATTTTAGTTGTCAGAATTTTTTTCAGTTCGAGTTTTTTTCGATTTCAGTTCATAAAATAATACCGGTTTTATCAGTTTATCGATTCCAGTTCGATTCAGTTTCCCATCCTTGTGAGGTTCACTTAAATTCTTCAATAGGGTATGCTAATCAGCTGGTGGCGCCTTTGTATCAGAGCTACCTTATTATTTTTTTTATGCAGGAAGGAGGGGCCAGTAGTATAGCCGCAAAAGGGTAGAGTGCAAGAATGTTGCAAGTGATTACGTAATGTTGCAAAGGGGGGGGGTGTTGCAAGGGGGGGGGGTGTGGGATGCAAAAATAAAAAGAAAAAAGAAAAAAAAAGAGTACTGGCCTTTGTTGCCAACCGGGGTTGCAAGGGGCATGCAACTTGGGGGCGGAGTTCTCCCCCAAGCTATTCCCCCCAAAGGGCCAGAAAGGAGAGAAAGGAGGAGAGAAAGGAGGAGAGGTGTTCACCTGGCAGGAGCCAAGTGCATATTAAGACTTCAGCCGAGTAGGCGTTGTTTTATAGGCTCCTAATCAGCCAGTTGGCTTAGAAGGCGTAAATGGCTTGAGTTGCCAGATAGCGCCATGTATTCATTTAATTCTAATCGAAGACTGAGTTGCCAGATACCATTGTATACATTACTATAGACTCCTAATCAGCCAGTTGGCTTAGAAGGCGTAAATGGCTTGAGTTGCCAGATAGCGCCATGTATTCATTTAATTCTAATCGAAGACTGAGTTGCCAGATACCACTTTCTAGCGATACCATTGTATACATTATTATAGACTCCTAATCAGCCAGTTGGCTTAGAAGGCGTAAATGGCTTGAGTTGCCAGATACCACTTTTTAGCGATACCACTGTATACATTATTATATTTCTTAAAAGTTGGTTTAGAATACCGGTAGTAGGTTTAGAAGGCGTAACATGATATAATTAAGTAAAACAACATTGCATCATTCTGTTTATTATAAATATATAGAAAATAAATATACATTTCAATTGAGGAATATGCATATAATCATAACAGTACAGGAAATATATACACACAATTATGGAGATATATTTATAAAATAAATATACATTTCAAATAGAAATAAATATACATTTCAATAATAATAGAAATATGCATATAACAGTACAGGAGAAATATCAAGCAAAATATATAAATACATTTCACTTTTTTTTCAAAATACTAAACTCGGTCTTAATCGAGTTTACAATTACATCATTATTGCTCTGCATTACGCAGTATATGCGGCTTAATAATATTTCACCGCTTAAAGTATAGGGAAACCTGTATTCGATATGAAGGGCTTTCATATCGTTCAGTACTATTTTTGTTCCCACTTTACAACCGGTTGGTAAATCATCTTTAAATACGTCTAGAATACAATCAAAAGCACGCACAAAGAGTTCATCGTTAGCTACATTATTAAACACAAGTTTATAAGCACGCTTTTCCAATCGAGGGTTTATTTCTACCGACTCGAGCTTTTCAATCGTGAACTCACTCAACATAGCGGCAATTGAAATAATCTTCTAAATCGTTACGACAACTGCGCGTTATATAAAGAAATAGTTCTTCAGGGTGAACGGTGTAGGTGAGCTCAGCCTTGTACCGATCAATTGCTTTGTACCAAAGTTCATGGTATTTCAAAGAGTCTAAACTTTTTAAATAAACATCCAGCACTAGACTATTCTCACCAGCCCTACACTCGGTAAACCCATCGAGCAGAGCAGTAGGCGTATTCAAGTACTGTATCAAAATAAAGCATGTCCGTAACACGCGCGTCTAATATAGGTTTCAGCTTGCGGAATCCGACGATTTCAAACATTCTGTCGAGGATGAAACGGTTTCGCGTAGGAACAAGAGCGTTATTATCAGAAGCATTCTTCCACATCAGCCGTATATCAATGCACGGCCGATCGTTATTTATACACAACGTACATACAACGGCGTATGAGGGTGCGTCACTAATCTGCTCTCTTCTTGTACCTACGTTAGCAGGTATTTTATAACGATCTTCACTCCACTTCTCAACTATCACGAAGATTCTATTCATCTCCTCGACACTTAAATAAACCCGTTTGTTTGTTTGTCTACATTCCGTTTCCAGTACATAGCTAATGGTACCGGAATTACGCCTGAACACGCGCAACGATTTCGTCACGGACACATCGTACGAGGCGTTGAGAATGCTGCTCAAAGGAAGTTCCATCGTATTCGAGGAGCGCACGTCCACTCGGTTCAAGCTCTGAGATAACTATGAGCCGTGTGAGGCACGCAGGTAGGCAGGAATGGTTCGACGGGCGGCTGACTCGACGATACGTGAATGGGCTTGTTCGTATGATCCGCGAGTACCGAATTGTTGTACATATTTCGGTACAAGAATTAATTTCATCACTACCAGCCTACGCACCAGACATTTTACCTCAGGATAAGAACTAGGAACATTTTATGTTTTACTAAACATCTTCACACTCCGGCGCACTATTTGAGAGGAACATATGTTCATATTTTTCCTTTCTGCCCATCAAACGATACTCGTCTCTAAAGTCTGTTAAAAACTCACGCAGGGCACTAGCCACAACCTCACTACGAACCTCATCATGATATACGTTAATATAGTGATAAAAATACTTAAGATTGTCCATGATCACGAGATTCACATTTTCAGTCGTAGGGTATGAGTAATCGACATGGTGTAGCATGACGTAATACCGCTTGTCACACCACCCATCCGCAAGACTCATTATCCATACCTGCTGCTTCTCTTCTGCACGCGTTGTTTCTTTTACTTCACGGTGTATGTGAGACTTTATAAAGTTTAGCTCTGCAGTATACTTCAGCACATCGTCTGTGCAACGAAAGCCTTCAACGGTCTCACCAGAACATCCGTAGAGTATTTGTACATCTTGGAACTTCGCACAATCCAATGTGTTTTTAAAAGAGGTATAGGAGGGAGGAATAGGAAGTTTTTCGGTATCCACCACATCCTGACACTTTGCTGAATACCATTTCATAAACGTTGTACAAGCAATATTAAAGGTAGCCATTTGAATACACGTCAGATCTGAATACACGTCTGATCTCTCGGGCTTACTGCAGTCGACTGACCACGCAGGGACTCCCAGATAGTAGCATGACTCACGGTCTTACAGTGGGCGGAGCTTAGAACTTTCACCTGTGCGCACACACACACACACATACACACACAAAGGAGAAAGTGAAACGCTAATTGAAACATGATTTATTTAATAAACGAGATATTCAAGTTATATATATTTACAAATACGTGTAATAAATCAATAGATACGATTATAATACAAGACAAATACGTGTCATTAACAATAGAAGCATCATTCGTTTTGGTATCCAAAGGGTACGGTATCATAGGTACCAGGTAACTGGTAACGTTTCCTATAGGTGTTACGGCACCTTCGTACCCCTAAGTTTCCTTCACGCCCCCCAGCTTCTGCGCCCGAAAATTGTGGGTGCCTACAATTAGTTTGGGGAGGTTGTTCGCCCTCATCATCGTCCCAAACTACTACTAGATCCTTCAACGACTCAAGTTAACAATCTGCCGATTCGCATGGTTGAGCGTAATACCCTTTGCCTTCACGATATATTTCATTTCCTCCCCCACCCTGACCCGTACCCCATAAGTCTTAGGTCCTGTTGAGACAAAAGAGTCGCGTATGCGTTGTCCCCATACTCATCCTTGATCTCATCAGTGAGCTCGCCGAGGACACTCCCCAATAGCGGGCATGTATTCACCCTCCCTCTCTGTGAATATCACGCTATCTGTATCGGCATACAATACTCTCCGCCAAGAGAATGCACAGACCCCAAAGTTTTATACGGGCGTAGGCTGTTGTGAAGCTGGCCACAGGTATGTTTGTAACACCTTGAGGTATCTGTGGCAAATTCAGTGTTGTTGTACTTTATTACGTAAGTATTACCTACATTCACGATCTCCATGACCTCTTTATCGGGGGCATTGGCATAATCCCAGACATCGCTATAACTTTGTGCCAAATGATGCTCCCTCTGCCGGTATTCTGCGCAAATTTTCCCCATAGACTGTTTAGACACAACTTTGCACTAAAGCGCTTGCCTGGATTCTTTACAATTTGGACACGATTAAGTTGTATACCTTCGCGGTCGCGGTAACGTTGATATATAGCAGACTTTTCATCTTCGGCATCAACTCCTCGCGGATACCCTGATGCCTCAACCTTATCCTTCAAAAGGTGTTTATATATGGTGTGAAAAAGGTTGGGTAGCTTCTGAAACCTCCACACCTCATGTATCTTCAGTATTCTATAACCATGGCGTACGGCTAGGGCCACTCAGGACTTGTATATACGCCTCTGATCTTACGCTGGTGGGTATATGGTTACATTCGCCGTTATCCTCTTCCGCGCACTTCACGCACAGGGGAAACATGAGCTTGTCGTCGATAACGACAGGTAAGATCGGCATCCATAAATTGCGTGGGGTGAGTACGTCTACGAAAGAGAGCCCAAAGTAACGATCATTCAAATTTTTTGAAAATTCATTGATGGGGGTAGGCTAGGTCCCACCAGTTTCTCAGGAGCGCCCACGGGGTACGGATTGCTCTTCATCACGTATGGTATAAAGAACAGAAATCGTAGTAATGGAGCTTCACGCCATCCGTAGGTGGAAAGTATAATCTGAAAGGATTTGTACGTCCTCCAAACAGCTATCACCACATTTGAGAGGATCCAGCACCATTGAACGCTTGATCGTTTTTTTTCCTCACGGTACACCTCGTCTGTCTCCATCCGTGCATCATATTCATGCTCCCACAGAGTTTGTGAGTGAACTGTGATCCTATAAGTTGATCGCGGGTGCGGGTCGATGCAAGACAGTCGGCAGGAGACCTACCGTGGATATCTCCGGTGATTCCGCACTCAGGACGGGGCATCCATGCCACCAGCAACCGTTAAAGGAGTACACAGTCTTCACACCAGTGACACGGTTTTCACTTAACCCATCAACCCAAAAAACACGTCCATTAATCTTAATGGGTACTTCACCCGTGTTGCGGGCGTGCTTTAGTATACACCTGTCTGTTGCTGTGGTGTATGAGCCAGTAAATAGCCTTGTGCCCGTAACTGCGGGTTTTTCGGTGAATAATGGCTAAGGTGTCTTTAGGCATGAAGCTATTCTTGAACACCGTAAAACATAATGATGCGATGGTGGTTGCGACTTGCAGTGGGTCGCATTTGAAACGGGCTATGTACATCCTTCTAAAGGCCTGGAAACATACTCTATCACGGCGCACATCATTCACGCAATAACGCTCACATTCATCAGCTATATAATAAGGGTTACTTTCATTAAACTGTCGTAGTATCGTTCAAGTCTTCACGTTCATCCATATAGTCAAAATAATGTTTGGGGGGTGGTGGCCTACGTAGTTTAAGTCCTCGCTGGTGAGGAAGTGTAAGGAAGTATCCTTTGGAAACTTCAGCTGCTACTCCCATCACCTTGGGTAGCTTTGCTAATTTACAAGGTGTGAATAATAAAGTATCTTTAAATTGTACATTGTCTCTTATCTGCATCTGTATTAATTTGTTGCCTCTTTTCATGGATCACCTGTAAATATCTCAGAGGATTCGTGTTCAAGCAACTCCTTATAAAGGAACTGCGTGTCAAACTTTGCCCCGTTATGGGCGAGAATATCACAGTCATTTTTTGAACTTGTCTGCTAACTTGACAATATAGGACACAAATAGTTTTCACAGACTATCGCGGACATTCGTTTTAAAAAACGTTTGGTGTCCGTTTACCACATTTGGGGGCACTCGTCACATTCGATACCCATACACTCATCACAGATGGTCTGGCTCACAAGTAAATGTGGAACGTTACCTCTTTGGTTTCAGCGTTCGTATATGTTTCTATATCGTAGTATAGTTAAACAAGGGTTATTTTTAGGCTTAGCATCTTTCATATAGCACACATGCTTACTCCATCCGCCTTATATTCCTCCTGGCATGTAGGACAGTGAGTGATTACGTCACACTTGTGCTTAAATTTCCCCCAATTATCCATTGTGTGAAACATACCACATTCACAGATTCTCATTTTCCAGCACGTGCCAATTGATTTATGGAAATCAAACAGCTATTATTGAAAAAATGTGCGTCTACACACATCACAGTCCCTCTCCTTCTCAGCTTCAACTACACGGCTTTCACATTTGGTGCTTTTACACTGCTCGCATACCATGTGACATTCTTTACAATGTCGCACAATATCATCCGCAACTCGAGGCATCTCTTACACAAATCATGATGTCTCCCATATTTTCGACTTTTGTCATAACTCGCGTAAAGCCCCCTTATATTACGGATGGGGAGATACGTTGTCCTGACAATCCTAAAATAAGTAGGGGTCTTGTACGATCTCTCACACAGCTTTTAAAACATACACAGTCCTACTACGATCATCCAACCCAAATACAACTATGCGGACATTCATTCCTGTTTCTAACCCTTCTCAGCTCTTCAGGCCCCATATTACAGTCAAATTCAAGTTCACAGTCTACAGCTAGTTTACGGGCACGTTCCACGACCGTAGGCAGCCAAATTTTTTGAGCCCGTGTATTTTTGTACAGTAAACATGTTAGCCAAGACTACTGCTATAAAGCCGCAACCACGATCGACGTTATTATGCCGTCTATAAATAGCTTGAGAATTGAGGTTAAGAGTGTACGGTATGGCACTTTGACCCGCAACACGGAATACACGGTCAATATTTACCGTGAAGTTGTCCATATTGAAGGCTATACTACTTTGGGAGGCTTGCATTATACGTCCTAATATATATTCTACATCTTCAGCCGCCAAACGTCTAAATGGCACTATCACCCAATAATCGTCTACATCACCGTCATCTGACCCGAATCCAAAGGACAGACTCGTTCTGACTTCACGCTCGTCGCGGTTCTGAAGAGCAAACTCTACAATATGCTGTACAACCCGGCGTAGCCCGCGCTCAATTCCATTGCTATACATGGCTCTAGGATCGACCCTGACTCTATACCGATTTCTAGTCAAGGCTGGGGTGGGGACTGCGGAGCGCACCAACTCGAACGTTATTTCATCCTCAACAGAACGGGGGGCGGCGGATGAATTAGGGGATATATTAGCGGAAGGTGCTGCTGTGGGGCCTGTTGCGTAGGAGGTTGATGGTTGGGGCTCTATAATTATTGTAGACTTAACAGAACGGTGGGCGGCGGATGAATAAGGGGGTATATTAGCGGGAGGTGCTGCTGGGGGGGTTGTTGCGTAAGAGGTTGAGGGTTGGGGATGTATTACCGCTGCAACAGGTGCGTATTTCGGGCGCTTTATACCTGACGTGGGGTTCTCACACCTCGGCTTTGGACGTGCTACTGGTATCGCTGGTGAGGGTTCGTGGCAGGGGAGGAGATCACAACTACACTGTCGTCGAGGTCATCCGTAATGTCAATGATGGATGCTCTACCTCATCGTCATTCACGGTTCTGTGGGAGAAGAAAGCAAAATATAAGGAACAGCACTCAAAATTTGTAATATTTTGTAAATGACCCACTTAGGAGTGTGACGTGTTAGAAATGGACTCTGTAGAAAAATTCAGATTCACGAGTCCATCCACATGTATTATATCTGGACCTACAGGATGTGGTAAAACTGTGTTTATGCTTAAAATCATTAAAGAAAAGGGAGAGATGTTCTCGAAATTTGTGCATAAAGTTATATGGTGCTATTCGACGTATCAATCAGTGTTCAACGAGTACCAAGATGATATTTTGTTCCACAAAGGCGTATATGACGTTAATTCGTTAAAGGGAAATGAACATACAATCATTTTAATTGACGATCTCATGTTGGAGATGGATAAAACGTTTGCCGAGACATTTACAGTATTTTCCCACCATCTTAACATAAGCGTGTTCTTCATCAACCAGAATCTATTTTTCAAAAATAGATACATGCGCGATGTGTCGTTAAATACGCAATATCTAGTCTAATTCGCGCAACGTAGAGATGTATCACAAATTGGGGTATTAGCCAATCAAATGTTCCCGAATCAGCGTAAGGAGATTTTGGAAGTTTATAAAGAAGCTACAAGCACGCGTTACGGATATTTTCTTTGCGAACTTCATCCGCGAAACACGTTTAGAGTGCTTCTGCGAACGAATATATTTCCAAACGAGCCTGAAACGGTGTATATTCCAGAATGACAAAGAGACTAAAGAAATACCGTGAATTAATAAAAATCTATCATCGACTGCCCCGGGCAATGCAGCAGATGTTTATTAAAAATATCGACGCCGACTTTTTAAAATGCATCTGTGAAATCTGTCTTAACGTTATAAATTGCAATGTATCAATGAAAACCCATCAGAAGGCTCGCCTACGCCGCTACAAGAACATAATACGTGCACTCGCTCGTAAAAGTCAAACTGTAGCGAAGAAAAAACGAATTATTGTACAAACAGGAGGGTCATTTCTCCCCATCTTATTTTCAGTTTTGAGTCCTTTACTGACTAGATTAATATAATGAAGAAAGTGGTAGTGATTCCCCACGAGGTGTACGCTTCACTGCAAAGGAATCCAGACACGTATCTAGATCCCCGTAAAAGCAGACTTAAAAGAAAGGAAAGCGAATTGTTAGCCCTATTAAACAGTGAAAAAACACCTGATGAGAAAAGAATCTTATACCAAGAAGCTCTGCAGAAATTTCTTCACGAGTACGAAAATTATAAGAGCCCTACAGAGATTCCTGTGGTTATTAGGCACAGCACGGGGGACGATGGACATGGCGACATAGGATCTGAGCCCGACGATACAGCTGACCAACCAAAAAGATTAGCCACACAGCATATCGAACATGTATTAAAAAATACCCTCCCACTTACATTGAGGAGTAAAGGCTTAAGTCTTTATAATCTATTGAATGAGGATCCCGCCATACAATGGACCGATACTGGGGAGATCATTGTGGAAGGATCAAAGGTACAGGGATCGAATATCGTAGACATTGTCCATGATCTGGTGAGAAAGTGGGATAGGCCATCACCATCAGGATGGAAGCATATTAAAGCAAGACTACAACAAATAAATGTCCCTAAAACGTTGATAGGAAATCTGAACAGGTTAAAAGACTTGGAACATGCAACGCATGTGACACAATTGAAGGCGCCGTCACCCCCGGCGGTAACACCTTTGAAGAGGAGCAAGAAGAGGTTAAACCAACCCTACCCACGTGCCTCTAAAATACGGAAATGGCTAACGTATTAACTAAACGCTATTATGACATTTCTACCCCATCCTCTTACGGCGGCGTAGATAGACTGTACAGAAGTGTTTACGGAGTAGGAAAAAAAGATGTTGAAAGATTTTTGAGGGAGCAGGACGCTTATACGCTTCATAAGCCTGTGAGAAAAAGGTTTAAAACAGCCAAGACAGCGGCTTCCTCGATTGATTCTATTTGGCAAGCAGATTTAACAGACATGCAAAGATATTTTGTGTATAACGATGGTTACCGCTACATTCTATTCATAATAGACGTATTCTCTAGATATCTGTGGCTAGTTCCTCTGAAAAATAAATCACCTGAAACAGTTGCTAAAGCCACCAAAACGCTAATGTTAAAAGAAAACAGGGTTCCTGGCTATTTTTGTACGGATATGGGGAAGGAATTTATAGGCCGTGCTTTTCAGAACATGTTGACAGAGTTTAATATCAGCTATTACACAACCAATTCTATACATAAGACTTGTTTATCTGAAAGAGTTCAGCGCACCATAAAGGAACGCATGCACCGTTATTTTACACATAAAAACACATACAGATTTCTAGATATTCTGGAATCATTGGCGTCATCCTACAACCGCTCACACCATAGCACGATTGGGACAACACCTAACGAAGTTTTAGAAAGAGGTACGCTCCCGAGGAGAGATGGATCACCACCACCACCACCACACTCTGCGCGCTTCAAAATCAATGATTATGTAAGGCTGTTGCGTTCGGGGAACAAATTCGCAAAGGGTTTTGAGCAAGGATGGACACAGGAGATTTTTAAAGTTAGGGCTATGAGACCTAAAGGTGAGATAATGATGTATTACATTGAAGATTTGAATGGAGAAGAAATCTCAGGAGGCTTTTACCGCGAGGAATTGCAGAAAGTTGCGTTTAATTTAGGAAAAAATGTGTTTAAAATTGAGAAAATTTTAGGAAGCAAAGGTTCAGGAAAGAGAAAAATGTACCTGGTGAAATGGCTAGGGTACCCAGAAAGCTTCAACACCTATATAAAAGCTGATGCAATAATGAAGCTTAAATAGTATGCAACATGGCTCCTAACCATTTGTACGTCACACTCCCGTCCTCCTCGTCCCTGTCTGTACACCCTAACAACACACTAGCCAACTTTGTAACAGAACTCCACAAGCACATTGAATTGGGTCGTGATTCGTATGAGGTGGGGATATGCGAAATTCAGCTGGACACCATCTTTTTAAATATTGAACATAAAGAAACCGTTTTTACGATTCTTAGAGACATTGACGAGTGTGAAAAAGCTGGGGTAGCTATGGATGAAACTATGCGTATCGCTCGGACTAAGATTGCACGGTATTACAGTACAGAAGTAAGACTAGGACCGGGTCAATATGGTTCGGCCGAGGATGTTGTGAGAGGCTTAAACGTAAGTTTAAGAAACTCAAACCTTACGAATGATTTAGTATACGAAATCGTAAACAACCCTGCACATACACTAATCCTAAAATCCAAGACTAACAGACGTATTAAAGACCATAGAAAGTTCCAAATTCTAGCCAATGGCCGATATAGCGCAGCCTTCCAAAGAGACACATTTCACGAGACACAGCATGACTTGTCCAGATTAATGTATCAATTGAAGATGGAGAAATTGGCTGAAAGGACCCCAGACATGTGCTATATTTACAGTAATATAGTGGAGCACCAGTTTGTTGGGGATACCCAGGCACGCCTGCTGCGCATTGCTCACACCCCCAACCATAGAGGAAGGAGTTTGAGTATTACATATGACAGACCCCATTATGTGAATGTCGCAACTAATTTAATAACCAATATCTCAATATATATAAGAACGATTGAGGGTGAAAACTTCCCATTCGGTGACGGGAGCTTAACAGTGAAGCTACACTTTCGACGCACTGAGTTATAATGGATAGAAAACCTTTCACCGTCTGTCGAGGGGTGCGTTACCAGCGCGGTAGTGGACTTGGGTCCATTTTTTCATCCATACTACGTACGGCTGTTCCTTTGCTGAAGAGGGTGCCAGATACCTTGGAAGGAAAGCGCTACAATCAGGTATTAACACTGCAGAAGACATATTGGCCGGGGCTAAACCTAAAGAGGCTCTAAAAAAACATTTAAAGCGTACACGGGACGAAATCATCAAAGATGCAAAGAGAAAATGCGTGGTGGCGGGAAGAAGCGGGCTGCCCGGAAGAAGAAGAAGGGGTCACGTGGTATTAAACGTAAAAGGCTATCAAAAAAGAAGTGCTGTAAGCGAATGAAACCTATGGTTGACCACTTTTTTGACTGATATAAGCTAAGGACATTGATCTCATGAATCATAGTTTGTTTACCACTTGTCGAGAGAGGAGTCACTATTTCGCCATGGCACGCTTCATCCACCCATGTAGTTCACAATGCTGTAAATCGGAGCTGTCCCTTTTTGAGCTACCTCCAACCCAAGTTTCCATTGAGCACAGTGACTTTATTACAATTTACCCTTTAAACACAATTAGTTCCCCGAGTGCACCTATAGAATTCGTGATACCCAGCTCAGGCCCTTACTTTTTTGATCCAAGATGTGTGCACATGTACGCTAAGCTACGTATAGCCCATTCTGATGGAACGGTCTGCGATGACAAATATGCTGTATACCCTGAAACAAACTTTCTGCACTCCATATCAACCAGTGTGACGTATATTTAAATCAGACCACATATCGGCGGCACGGGTACTATCATCTACGAGCCTATCTGGAAAATGTCCTCAACTTTTCCAAAGAAGCGAAGGCTACCTTTTAAGTGCGGAGGGATATATCAAACTAAAGATGAAAATAGTATAAAGGACAAATTTAAAATTCTAAAAAGAAAATATACGAGTGTTTTGGACGGTTGCACACAGATTTCACTTTCCAGGAGAAGTTGCTTGTGAACGGGGTGGATATGAAAATAAGCTCACCCGCACGAGTCCTGAGATCTGCTTAAATCTGGATGCGGATCAAGAAGAGGGTGCAAAGCCCGTTGTGGTTCACATTATGGACACATACCTCCGCGTACGGCGAGTGAAATTAAGTTCACCAAAACAACTAGAAATTGAGAAAAATGTACAAAACGCTACAGTGAAATATCCTAATAACAGAGTGCAGATCAAACTATATACGGTTCCTGCAGGGTTGGCATCGAAGCAGATAGAAAACATTGCCCTGGGAAATCTTCCTAAAAGGATATTAATCGGCATGCAGGACCACGCTTCGGTGAATGGAAAATATAAAAAGAGTGCCTTTAAATTCGAGAATTTCGGACTTAAAAATATAACTCTATACGTTAATGGCACTGCTTTGGGTGGAACAATGGGTACGGACTATTCATCAGACGCTGTGTTACCTCTTTGTGCCAGAGCCTATAGTAATCTGACCCATATTGCAGGTGATTGTGATGAGCTTGGTAATGGGGTAACGCAGGAAGAATTCTTGATCATTTAACCTTTACCCGTTTGACATTACACCTGACTTATCTGCTAGCGTAAATACCATTTACCCCACAGCAGAGCGGAACATCTCAGTGCGGCTGGAATTCGCCAAGCCTATAGACCCTCCTATTAGTGTACTAGTATATCTCGAATCGCAAGCCCTAATAGAAGTAGATAGATTTAGGAGCGTTATCACTGACTTTTAAAATGGATGCTAATACACTTCAGAAAGTAATGGAGCGAGTCACACGTTCCAAATTTATCGGCGTGTTTGCGAAGAATGAAACATTAAGTTGCCAGTACGCGAGAATGCGGTAGTCTTATTGTGACACAGACATCATCGGAAATGAAGGGATTCACTGGATCGCTGTCTATTTTAAAAATAGACAGCGCCTGTACTATTTTGATTCACTCGGTACTCAACCCTGGAGTGACCCTATTATTGTAAAATTTCTCGCTCAGTTACATATTCCCGAAGTTGTATGGAACCCAGTTCGCATGCAAGGATATTTTACTAATGTTTGCGGAATGTACTGCGTCTCATTTCTCATGCATATGTCAAGTGATAAAGAATTTATAAATTTTTAAAATTTTTGACCCGTGTCACACTCGCCGAAACGATGAAATGGTATGCAGACAGATAAAAAACCGTTTTCCAATTGTACGTACTCGTATATTATAATGTTTTTGTTCGTATATTTGTAACGATATATTCTGTAGTTGTTTATTGTACTGATTTCTTTCATTTAATAAATTTATGAAAATATATTGCATCTTATCCCAAAAAGATCGAAAAACACTTACATTATTTCGGTGTGACATTGTTGACTGATCAGTATATCCTCCCTATTCCGAGATTCTTCAAAAGATTGTATAACACGTGTCAAATCCTCATCGGACCTTAAAGGAATAATGTTCATTCTTTTAAAACATATACAGAGTATACAGACAAATCCCCATTATGTGAAGATATCTTTGGTTCGAGGAATAACATTGATTGCCATAAAAAATTTCGATTTTAGCATAATGGGGATAAGAGGTAAAACCAAATAACATTGATTGCCATAAAAATTTTTTGGCGAGTATCTATTTGACGAGATACTACAACTCTCCATATATACAGGGTGTCCCAGAATTAACTATTTCAATGAAATCGGACAAATTTTTTAAAAACACACTTTTATTTATGTTTATCATGTTTAATGGGTTAAAAATGTATAAATTTCTAAATTTTTTTCATAATTTTATTTTCATAATTTTTTCATTATCTGGTCCAATGAAAGACCGTCTGAAGTCATAGAATGGCAAAGAGACTCTCCAAAAGTTAACGTGTGGCTTGGAATGACCAAATCCAAAATTTATGGCCCATTCTTTTTTGCGGAAGCAACTGTAACAGGTACCGTCTAACTTGATATGCTTCAGCAGTTTCTCGAACCACAGCTTCTTGATGATGGCATTCTTGATAATGTTGTGTTTCAACAAGATGGAGCACCATGTCATTATGCTCTAATTGTTCGAGAATACCTCAACAGACGTCTTCCGAATCGGTGGATTGGACGTGGAGGACCTCGACCTTGGCTTCCGCGTTCTCCGGATTTGACACCCCTGGTTTCTTTGCATGGGGTTTCATAAAAACAAAGGTTTATCGCCAAAGATCAATGCTTCTTGTTGAAACACAACATTATCAAGAATGCCATCATCAAGAAGCTGTGGTTCGAGAAACTGCTGAAGCATATCAAGGTAGACGGTACCTGTTACAGTTGCTGCCGCAAAGAAGAATGGGCCATAAATTTTGGATTTGGTCATTCCAAGCCACACATTAACTTTTGGAGAGTCTCTTTGCCATTCTATGACTTCAGACGGTCTTTCATTGGACCAGATAATGAAAAAATTATGAAAATAAAATTATGAAAAAAATTTAGAAATTTATACATTTTTAACACATATTAAACATGATAAACATAAATAAAAGTGTGTTTTTAAAAAATTTGTCCGATTTCATTGAAATAGATAGTTAATTCTGGGACACCCTGTATATAAAAACGAATTATAGACACTTACACTTTTATGGTAGTCCCCTGCGTCGGGTTGTAAGGAGGGTCACTGCAAATATCTTCAACGGTTTGCGTTGGAAATAATTCGCCACGGTCAATCGCATTGAAAAGACTAATTGCGGTTAATGCTGCAGTATCACTTTCTTCATACAATTCCGGGGAGACGTACAGGTTCATGGTGGAGGATGTGTGACATTGCTGACTGTTCAGTATATCCCCCGTATTCCGAGATTCTTCAAAAGATTGTATAACACGTGTCAAATCCTCATCGGACCTTAAAGGAATAATGTTCATTCTTTTAAAACATACAGAGTATACAGACAGATCCCCATTATGTGAAGATATCTTTGGTTCGAGGAATAACATTGATTGCCATAAAAAAATTTCGATTTTAGCATAATGGGGATAAGAGGTAAAACCAAATAACATTGATTGACATAAATTTTTTTTGGCTAGTATCTATTTGACGAGATACTACAAACTCTCCATATATATAAATCGAATTATAGACACTTACATTTCTATGGTAGTCCCTTGCGTCGGATTGTAAGGAGCGTCACTGCAAATATCTTCTACGGTTTGCGTGGGAATAATTCATCACGGTCAATCGCATTAAAAAGACTAATTGTCGTTAATGCTGCAGCGTCACTTTCTTCATACAAGTCTGGGGACGTACAGGTCCATGGTGGAGGGAATGATTATTCACTGACGCGAAAATAGCTACTGTTACTCCCAACTGAAAAATAGCCCCTTTTATATGCACAATCGCCAAGCTCCGCCCCAAAAGACCAGATGTTCGTAGTGATTGGCTGCCGGTGTAGCTGGGTGGAGCTATGACGTGTACCAATCCGCTATAACGGGACCGGACGAGTAACATATATATATAAAATCGTGTTTCTTGTGAATAAATTATAGACACTTACATTTCTATGGTAGTCCCTTATATTATATTTTTATTTTTACTTACAAGTTATTTCCAATTCGGCGAGAAATTACACTAGGGTACAACGAAAACTATTTGGTGTTTCTTATAGAACTTTTGATGCTGATTCAGGTTTCAGAATTTTCTATAGCCCATAGTTTTCCAAAAAGAATCATAATAATCGTGTATATTTGTCAACCCTTATATATATATATATATATATATATATATATATATATATATATAAACAGATGGAGTCGATGTAGACAATGCATGTCCTGAGCTTAAATTATCTCGAAGAAATAGTGAGCAATCGACGACATGTAATTCTGAATCCATGTTAAACTGTGGGTCTAAGGCGGGGTGAAAACCTTTCCAATTCGGCGAGAAATTACACTAGGGTACAACGAAAACTATTTGGTGTTTCTTATAGAACTTTTGATGCTGATTCAGGTTTCAGAATTTTCTATCGCCCATAGTTTTCGAGAAAGAATCATAATAATCGTGTATATTTGTCAACCTTATATATATATATATATATATATATATATATATATATATACAGGGTGGGCCGTAAGTTTCCATACATAGGAAAATATAAACGTTTGTTTTTATGTTTCAGATACCCTAAGAATATGCGTTTGTAAGATCTTGTTTACTGATGAAGCAAATTTTTACGTCAATGGAGAGGTTAATCGGCAAAACATACGTTATTGGAGTAATGCTAACCCTAACTGGCTGAGTCCGACGAAGATGCAAGGTGCCGGTAAAGTGATGGTGTGGGCCGGGATATGGGTGACAGAATTATTGGACCAATTTTTGTCAGTGGAAATCTTAATGCCGAAAGGTATCTTAACATGTTGCAAGAAGAGATTTTCCCATCCCTGCTAAACGAGGAAGGTAACTTCCCAGTTTACTTCCAGCAAGATGGAGCTCCACCTCATTATGGTCTTCACGTACGTCGGTATTTGGATCAGCAGTTTCCGGATGCTTGGATTGGTCGGCGTGGTCATGTGGAGTGGCCTCCCAGATCCCCAGATCTCACCCCCCTTGATTTCTATCTTTGGGGGCACTTGAAGGCCATGGTGTATCAGGAAAAGATACGAGACATAAATCATCTAAAGGAACGTATCACCAACGCCATTACAAGCATAACGTCAACTGTGCTAATGCGTGTTCATCAACAGTGGGGAACACGTATTGAAATGTGTTTTCAAAACAATGGCAACCATGTAGAGCATATTATATAAATAAAAATGGTTGTCCATAAAAAAATGTTTATTTTTCCTATGTATGGAAACTTACGGCCCACCCTGTATATATATATATATATATATATATATATATATTATATATATATATAAACACAGATGGAGTCGATGTAGACATTGCATGTCCTGAGCTTAAATTATCTCGAAGAAATAGTGAGCAATCGACGAGATGTAATTCTGAATCCACGTTAGACTGTGGGTCTAAGGCGGAGTGAAAACCTTTACAATGTAGAAATAATAATAATAATAATGAATAATAAGAATTGACGTGAAAGATGATTGATTTAAGCAGTTAAGATGTAGTTATAAGAATATGACCCCATACAAATTACGCATAAATATAAAATATTTTCATTGTAGAAATAATAATAATAATGATAATAAGAATTGATGTGACGGGTGCTTTTGCTCGTGCTTTTGCTCGAATATCTTGACGAAGGATTAACCCTCGGCCGAAAAGGTCTCTAGGGACACGATTTGAAATGACCTAGGAACACCTGCTGGTTGAGAGACCTTCCCCCCCAATCCCTGATAAGTCTCCCTTCTCTCCAAATGAAAAGAAATTTGTCTCAATTGATTAATTTCTTTAAATTTCAACTTTTAAATGAATTGTTTCGTAATTTTCATTTCGTTTCGTGACTTAAATATTTATAATAAAAATTAAGTGTGTAAAAATTATTTATTTAATAAACAAACTCTCTCTCTCTCTCTCTCTCTCTCTCTCTCTCTTCTCTCTCTCTCTCTCTCTCTCTATATATATATATATATATATATATAATTGTGGGCATATCTAAGAATGGAGTCGAGAGAGGTTTTGTTCAAGCTGTCTAGGAGAAAGGTAATTATGGTCAGAAAAAAAATCGCCTCTGGCAATAGGTGAACCGATTTGACCAGATTCTCGGAATTCCTTTCCTCTAGCGGATTGTGTTTTGGCTAATTTCAACTTTTAAATGAATTGTTTCGTAAATTTTCGTTATTCGTGACTTAAATATTTATAATAAAAATTAAGTATGTAAAATTATTTATTTAATAAACAGAATTTAATTGGATTCATCCCAACGTCAGACCATTACTTTGGTCTTATATAATTATTTTAGGAGAATTTAATAAACATAATATTAAAGTACATTTCTTTCTCATTAAAATGATGCATAATAATATATATCTAGCAAGAACAATCCGATCATTGCAAAAAAAAAAAACTGGAAAGGTATGCAATTCCAGGTTTAATAATAATAAAGATTGAGTGTGTAAAAATTATTTATTTAATAAACAGAATTAATTGGATTAACTACCGTCATATAAATATATATTGTGGTACACTATTTAAATGGATGATTAATATATGGTTTTTGCTATCTGGGACACATGGCGCTATCTGGCAACTGAATACATTGCGCTATCTGGCAACTCAGCCAGAATAGAGGTTTATAAAAGACCGAGAGACGACTGACGGAGTCATTCAAGCTCGGCTCCCAGCCGAGAAAGGACCTCTGGTCCTTCTCTTTCTGGCCCTTTGGGAAAACCCCTTAGAGGCCTCTTAGGTTAGGTAAACGAAAATAACTTGGGGGAGAACTCCGCCTCCAAGTTGCATGCCTTGCAATCAAAGGCCACTACTCTCTCTCTCTATCTCTCCTTCAGGTGTCTCTCTCTCTCCTTCAGGTGTCTCTCTCTCCTTCAGGTGTCTCTCTCTCCTTCAGGTGTCTCTCTCTCCTTCAGGTGTACCCCTCCCCCTTGGCTCAGCCAACTGGCTGATTAGGAGCCTATAAAACAACGCCTACTCGGCTGAAGTCTTAATATGCACTTGGCTCCTGCCAGGTGAACACCTCTCCTCCTTTCTCTCCTCCTTTCTCTCCTCCTTTCTCTCCTTTCTGGCCCTTTGGGGGGAATAGCTTGGGGGAGAACTCCGCCTCCAAGTTGCATGCCCCTTGCAACCCCGGTTGGCAACAAAGGCCAGTACTCTTTTTTATTTTTTTATTTTTTTTATTTTTTTATTTTTTATTTTTTTGCAACACCCCACCCCCTTTGCAACATTACGTAATCACTTGCAACATTCTTGCACTCTACCCTTTTGCGGCTATACTACTGGGGCCAAGGGCGAATGTCCGCAAAAGCCCCCCCATGGAGGAAGAAGAGAGTCAAAATCAAAGTCGGAGGTTGTCGACATGCTCAGATACTCTGCGTTTAAAAAATGGGAGGTCATAGGCAGGAGGAAAGATGGATTGAAGAAGATTGCTCCAGAGTTCACCGGTTGAGTTGATAAAAGATTGAAAATACCGATTAAACCCTTGCGTTAGAGAGTTGGACAAGAAAGGAATGAGAAAGTGTAGAACGTCTGACGCTGCGTGCTCTTCTTAAAGTGGGAGGCATGCAGTAAGAGTGTTCAGAAGAGCAGTATCCCTTATAATAGGGATAGTAAAGCGAGGCAACACTGCGGCGAAGAGATATAGAGATTGAAGACAGTGAGTAAGAGGCAGGGAAATGATGAGACGCAAAGCTTTTAATTCCACCCGGTGAAGTACGGCTGTGTGGGTTGAGCCACTCCAAACATGAGTAACGTACTCCATACTTGGGCGAACAAGACCCCTGTATAGAGACAGCAACTGAGTGGGGATGAAGAAACTGCGGAGGCGGTACAGCACACCTAACCTCTTTGAAACTGTTTTAGAAAGAGAGTATATGTGATATTTCCAGGAAAGATCACGAGAAAAGGAAACGCCAAGAATGTTAAGAGAAGAGGAAGGATTGAGTTGTGTGTTGTTGAAGGTAAGGGGATGGTCGTGTGGAAGATTGTGACGAGTAGACAGATGGAGGAACTGAGTTTTTGAGGCATTGAAAGCCACAAGGTTTTCTCTACCACAATCGTCCTACGGGAATCATGAAGTGACTGCTGTGAGGGACGGTTTGGAAAGCGGGTGAAGAAGTGAAAAGTGGAATCATCGGCATAGGAGTGAATAGAACAGGAAGTGCGAATTAAAAGATAATTAATAAATAAAAGGGAAAGAGTGGGTGACAGGACCTTCAGGACACCACTGTTAATAGCTTTAGGAGAAGAACAGTAGCCATCTATAACCGAAGCTATAGATCGGTCAGAAAGGAAATTAGAGATGAAGGCACAGATAGAAGGATAGAAACCGAAGGAGGGCAGTTTCGAAATTAAAGATTTGTGCCAAAAGCTCTTGATTATGCCTAGCTCAATAGCAAAAGTTTCACCGAAATCCCGAAAGAAGGATAACCAAGAGTCAGAGAGATATGCAAGGAGATCGCCAGTAGAGCGTCCCTTGCGGTAACCATACTGACAATCTGAAAGAAGATTGTGAGAAGAAAGATGTTTAAGAATCTCCCTATTAAGGATAGATTCAAAAACTTTGGAAAGGCAAAAAATCAAAGCAATTGGACGATAGTTGGAGGGTTGAGAGCGGTCACCCTTCTTTGGGAGAAGCTGAATGAAAGCGAACTTCCAGCAGGAAGGAAAAGTACCAGATTAGAGACAAAGACGAAAGAGTTTGCCTTGGCAGGGTGTCAGCACAGAAGTACAGTTCTTAAGAACAACAGGAGGAACACCTGGACAGACGGGAAAGGATTTGCACACCCGTGTAAAACAGTATCAATATTCCGTTAGAACGGGACACACGTCCAGTGCCCTTTTCGTCCATTTGTCAGAGTTATCCTACTGTACTGATTGGAATAATGCTTCACTTTTGTTTCACTCTAGCAACATTGTTATAGAAATATTCTTGAGTCTGCCATTATTCAACTTATAAATAATTTCAATATTAGCCAGGGTCTTTTTTCCCTTGATCCAGTTGTTTTGAATGCGTTCGGAACGGATTTAGACAAGAGGGGCAAAGTGTAAAACTCTGGTAGCTTTTCCTTATAAATTTGTATGCTCCTCCGACAATTTTTTTTTGTGACCTCTATATAGTCTCGAACTTGTTATTTATTTCAGTGTTCCTGAGGATGGCATTAGACGAAAGCGCTTGAGCACTATTCTGTGTTTGCTTTTTCCTTCGTGGTTATTTTCATCATAAATATTATTCACGTGTTACTTTCGTGAAATAATTTTCATATATATATAAACTCAATTTAAGCACTGGGAATACGTATAACTTCGGATCTAGAAGGAAAGTCTTACATTTCGCGTCTCTTAAATCGAATATGAAACGCAGAGGACAATTAAAATTGTAGTGGTTCCATCAGCAAGTACGCAAGAAATAAACACCTTTACTTATATCATCCGGATTGTCAACAAGTTAACTGGAAAATCTATTATTCCTTTATTTGTGTCCATTTCTGATGCTTGAAAGAAAGTATATTTTCGCCTATAAACAGCTTATACTGTACAGTATATTTACGTTTGTAACAAATTCTACTTTCTGTGTTTTTAGCTTCTTAACATTCCTGTTTTGTAGTGCAACATATATATATTATATATATATATATATATATATATATATATAATGTACAGGGTGTCCCGTAAGTCTGGACCCATAGGGATTTATAATATATTTTTTTATTATGTTGCAGGTAAACCATGTCACTGACTAGAGAGGAGAGAGTTCAAGTTATTTTACTGGTCGGGACCCGCAGTCACCGGGAAGTGGCCGAAGAATTCAACAATATGCATCCAGACCACGCACCAATCACACACAGATGTGTTGGCAAGTTGATAGCCAAATTTAAGGAAACTGGATCCGTAGCTGACAAGCCTCGCAGAGGACCTTCAAGGACTGTTACGGAAGACGAAACCAGTACCAATGTGTTGGCTAGCTTCGCTGTCAGTCCCAAGAAGTCACTTCGACGCATGTCCAGCGAAACTGGGACTATTTTGTAATTTTATTAATTTTTGCCCTATGGGTCCAGACTTACGGGACACCCTGTATATATATACATATATATACCGGGTGTCCGAGAAATATCTGTACAATTTTTGGCTGTTATTAAAAGTCAACCATGAAGTGTAGAAATTCCAGTGTTGTCCCATTTTACAGAGAATCTCATTAAGGTTTTTCTGATACCACGTTTTGACAAGTTTTTTAGAAATGTACGCGGGTGACAGATATTGATGATTTAAAAGCAAGAATTACAGCTGCTATTGAGCGAATTGATGTGGATATGCTGCAGCGTACATGGCAACATTTGGAGTATCGATTGGATGTTTTGCGAATCACTAATGGTGCACATATCGAATGTTTGTAACAACGTTACTTTAATAAAAGAAACTTTTGAAAATACAGATACTAAATAATCTTGTTTAAGAATTTTACGTGTGTTATCAAGAATTTTATTAAAAGATGAAATTGTACAGATAATGTTCGGACACACTGGAATTTCTAAAAAACTTGTCAAAACTTGGTATCAGAAAAAACTTAATGAGATTCTCTGTAAAATGGGACAACACTGGAATTTCTACACTTCATGGTTGACGTTTAATAACAGCCAAAAATTGTACAGATAATTCTCGGACACCCTGTACCTATATATATATATATATATACACATATATATATACAGGGTGTTTCAGGAGGAAAGGTCAATACTTCGGGAGGTGATAGTATCAGTCATTGTGAGAAAAAAGTTCATATGAACATGTGTCTAATTCTGGATGGTTACGGAGATAGAGCTGTTTGAATCTGATGCGCGCGCAGCGTTTCCTCCCCCTTCCCTCCCCTATAACCTTGAACCATGTAAGTTGTAATGTAAGCATGTAACATAAGCCAATCGACAGCTGACTATTGTGAGTGACATTGTTTGGTGTTTGAAGCAGTGTTAAGAATGCCACACACCTTCACACATGCCGAATATGCAGATATGGTGTATGTCTACGGTTTTTGCGATGGAAGTACAACAGCTGCTGTTGCAGAATACCGTCGACGGTTTCCGAACCGCAGAATTCCGGATCGAAGAGTGTTTACCAGGGTTTTCAATACATTGTGTGAGATTGGTACACTTCCCAGCGCTCATGTTTCATCTGAACGTGAAGGTCAACAAGATGTGGATGAAGTGGAAAACATTTTTCAGTTGGTAGAGCTTAGTCCTACTACTAGCTCACGAAGAATTTCTACACGTCTCGGTGTACCACACACAAGAGTATGGCGAACATTACGTGAGGAAGGCTTGCATCCATTTCATGTACAGCGTGTACAACACCTTCAACCAGGAGACGCTGCCATGCGACTGGAATTTTGTCATTGAGTAAATGCTAATTGCCGATTGCTTCGATTAATACTGTTCACCGATGAAGCTACTTTCACCCGTGACGGTATCAACAACACTCGTAACTCTCATCGGTGGTCAAACGAAAATCCAAATGCCACTGTCGAAGCAAATTTTCAACATCGCTTCTCTGCCAATGTGTGGTGCGGTATCATCGATGATCAGCTGATTGGCCCTGTTACTTTAGAGAATCGTCTTACAGGACAAAATTAAATAGAATTTCTGCAAAATGAATTGCCAGGACTATTGGAGGATGTTCCTTTGGCTACACGCGCTAGTATGTACTTTCAGCATGACGGAGCTCCTCCACATTCTACCCGCCTGGTGATGCAATACCTAAATCAAACTTTCCCTGGTCGATGGATCGCCGCGGTGGTCCCATTCAATGGCCACCAAGGTCTCCAAACCTCTCTCCGTTAGATTATTGTTTGTGGGGGTGGATGAAAAGTCAAGTTCACAAAAGAAAGGTGGATACACCAGACGAATTGCTCGCGCGCATTTTGGATGCTGCTGCCTGCATAAAGGAACGTCAAGATCAACTCAGACGAACAACACGCGATCTTCGCACACGAGTTGCAAAGTGCATTGAGGTTGACGGTGGGATTTTCGAAAACGTATTGTAAACTGTAACATATTTGTCATTTCTGTATCTGATACCATTCAAAATGCCAATGTTTAAACATTAAATGTTAGAAATATTAATTGGTTTCTCTTTCTTGATTGCCATTAACAATGCTTTTGTATTTGTAGATTCAAAGAGCTCTATCTCCGTAACCATTCAGAATTATACACATGTTCATATGAACTTTTTTTCTCACAATGACCGATACTATCACCTCCCGAAGTATTGACCTTTCCTCCTGAAACACCCTGTATATATATTATATATATGGAGACGATCAATAGACATGGGAGAAATATTGGGCATTCTGAAGACAGCGAGCATAGTCTCAATATATAAAGGAGGAGATCGATCCGAGGCCAAAAATTATAGGCCATTGTCGCTTACATCTCATCTCACTAAAATATTTGAAAGAATAGTTAGAGAAAATCTGACTTTTTGGAAACTCAGAAAAAATTAAATGATAACCAACATGGATTTCAGTCAGGCCTATCACAACTAATGGAACACTACAACAACATTATTGATGCACTTGAAACTAATGAAAACTATGATGTAATATACACAGACTTTACCAAAGCGTTCGACAAGTGTGACCATGAAATTATAATACATAAACTGGAATATATAGGAATAACAGGAAAAGTAGGGAAATGGATATATAATTTCCTTAGTGAGCGGCGGCAAGTCGTTACAGTTCAAGGAATAGCTTCATCAGAATCAGAGGTCCTCAGCTCCGTAGCATAAGAGCATAAAGAACAGTATTAGTTCCACTACTCTTCATAATCATGCGAACTGACATAGATGAGGACGTTATCAGAGACAGCACAGAAACATCCTTTGTCGATGACAAAGATCAGTAGAAAAATAAGAAACCCAGACTATATAGGATCTCTACAAGTAGACATGAACAGAATCTGCAAGTGGACGGAAGACAACACTATAAGACAACTCTCTACTTCACCAGGCCAACTCGAGAGGAGGGGCGACAAGCTTGACCTTCTTGAAGTGAGGAATCATCGCACAGAACAATTGAAAGGTTAAAAGGAAAAGTATATATATATATATATTATATATATATATATATATATATATATATATATATATATATAAACGATGATATTAGAAGAAGAACTAGAAGAAACGCAAAGGCATTTCACAGCCAACATTGATGGCTGCAAAGAACTCAACTACTGGGAAAGACTACGTAAACTAAATCTGTACTCCCTGGAAAGAAGAAGAGAGAGGTACACCATAATCTACATATGGAAAAATGATCGAAAAACTGGTACCAAACCTAAAACTAAACCCAATTACCATTCAAACAACACTGGAAAATAGGAAAGGCAGAATGTGTAGTGTTCCCAAATCAAAGGCCTGACAAGGGACCTCCTCAACTCTGAAAGAAAATAGCTTGGTTGTCAGGGGGCCAAGACTTTTCAACCATCTTCCAAAGGACCTCAGAAACGTAACGGGGTCAAAGTTGAAGTCTTCAAGAGAAGACTGGATGCCTGGCTCAGGACGGTACCAGATGAGCAGGGCGTGCCTGGCTATGTACGGTGGAGAGTGCAAGAAAGCAACTCGCTCCTCCACCAAGCCAGACCAAGAGGCGGGGCCACCAGCTTGACCTCCGTGTGAAGAGAGACCAACGCACGAAACAACATAAGGTTCATAAGGTAAGGTATTAGTTATTGTAGAGAATCGACCAACTCACTTTCTTCCAATCCTGTCAATATTTTAACTTTGTTTCAACCTATTCAACAAATAATTTACTTTTTGTACATTCTCTTCTTGTAAAATTGTTAAGCTTTCTTTTCCTGTCTGTGGCATCGAACACACCCTCTCATATTAGTCGTTCCCAAGCTTTTCCAGTTCAACAATAAAATTAATTAATTAATTTGAGAGAGAGTGACAAGGAGTTACAAGGACAAGAAGTACCTCGAAAGGCCTTTCGGCCAATACCGAGGAGGTACCAATGGCAACGGGTGCCAGGGAAAAATTCCTACACATTGTCACAGCTAGCTTCTGGAACAGCCATCCCAGAAGACAGTAACACACATCCTCAATTAGTGTGCAAGATTCGGTCTAACCTTTTCTTGAACTGATCCACAGAGGAACTGTTCACAACTTCTGAAGGTAGCCTGTTCCACGTGTTACAGATCTTATACTGTAGGTAAAGTAATTCCCACACACACTAATGCTAAACCGTTTCAAATCCAACTTCCAACCATTGTTGCGAGTTGAGTTATCATTTAAACTAAACATGCTTCTAAAATCGAGAGAGAGAGAGAGAGAGAGAGAGAGAGAGAGAGAGAGAGAAGAGAGAGAGAGAGCTTAGCCCTTGGAAAAAGTGACGTAAACTGACTACCTCACTAGCCAGAAAGATGGGAATAAGACATAGCCACTGTGGCTTAGTCAGGGCCGCCGTGAGGGCGGGGAAGCCGGGTTAAATCCCCTGTGCCCGGACCTCTAGGGGGCCCGGAAAGAGGGGGGATAAAATCTAAAACTATTAATAAGGCAATTGATTAAATAACAGAGAGGAAATATCATTAATTAACATACATTTTATAGAGATTATCATAGTCAAATTGAAACAGATAAAATATTATCTGCGGTCCACCAATGCCCAAGACCGAGTGACAGATCTGGGAACCATTGTAATTGAAAGCCAGTTAGCCCGTACTTTAAATTTCGTCAGAATCATTTACCACTTTGCTAGAGGGAAGGCAAATACAGCACACTTCTAATTATGAAAATCTTGCAGTAAACAATTGTCTTGTCTGCATGGACTGGTACTGCATTTGTAAATTGTATGGTGATAGAATTAATATAATTGATTCGAAAAATAAAATGGTCATTTTCTTCTGAGTTGTTTATTCATACTGTATATAGTGAATAGTGATTTGAACATACAATCAGTTTGCTCGTTATGTACACAAAAAACATTCATACTAAAATACTGAGTAAACAGGGGGGCCCATATACCAATCCTTCCCCGGGGCCCGTGGCAGCTCTCGACAGTCTTGGGCTTAGTGTAAAAGTCGAGTGCATGAGAAGATATTTCGATTTAACTCAAATTAAGTATTAACAGAAATGTTAAACTTTTTTCGTGTATTTTAAAGTAATACAAAAAATTACCACATTTTGTAATTTTTAGCATTAAAATTAACCGTAAAATGGATACAATCAAATTGAATACTCATCATATTATAAATTATTCTATTATGGAATTTTTGATATTTGACAAAAAACTTTTCAAATCCTTTGTTCAAAGAATATAGTGATGTTGATATGTATATTTGTACAAATCACTTGTTTCATCTATATACTCTTTTCAACAATCCTTACAAGTAATTCAATATACCATACTTTAATTGATATCTTTATAGGCAATAGTGATTTAATGACTTGACCGATGGTTCTAAAATTAGTAGTAATTAATTTTACTTCTTTCGTAATTACAAAGTGAAAGCTAATAGAAATCTTTCAGTCAGTTAAATTTGCAGATCACATTTCCTCCTTCAGAGAAGGAGTCCAAGTGGTAAATCAAGTGGTACAAGTGTGAAATCAGGATGACACCTGAAATTTTAAATTTAAAAAACTTTAACATGAATGAATTCCTCGTTCAAAAATTAATGGTCGTATATCCTCAAGACTCTAAGGAACATTTCTAAACTAATCCATCTTTTCTTAAATGACACTTTCTATGTTTTATTTCATGCTTATCACAGGGCTATAAAAGCCGTAAAAGTTTGAAAAACCAACCGTGATTGGCCATACAGTATTAACCAATCACGGTCCTTCTCATTCCTCACAACTGTGTTTTCTCATGGGGAAAACACAATTGCTGGAAATGAGCATGTAATATAATTCAAATACTGTTCGCTCATAAAGTCTTCCAATTACACAGGTAATTACACGTAATTACAATTTCTCTCGCTCTCTCTCTCTCTCTCTCTCTCAATTTATATATATATATATATATATATATATATACACATTTAACTGCAATGACCACGCAGTATATAAATGAATAGAAACGACATAATATTAAGGAACGTTTCTGCACACGCGGAAGAGAAATAACGAATAAATGAAAAATGAGGCGAACCGCCCGGGAATCGAACCCAAGGCCTTCCAATTGCCGGTTGGATGCGCTACCATTACACCACGGACCTCAATCATTCACAAATCGAAATTCTCCTACATAGGGCAGAAACCAATGCCCTGAGAGGGCACCCTCGCAAATCGTGAATATATATATATATATATATATATATATATATATATATAAACTACGTAGCTGGAGATTGTGGACACCAATCGACCAAGGAAGTACTCCTGGGAGGACATTAGGCAGGAGTCCGGGAGTTTTGGAACTCCCGTTTCTCCTGTCACTGTCCTCCTTAGCTGATCTTTTACCGTGTCTCATCCCTTTATTCCTCATTACACATACATACATCTTACACACTACACAAGCTTTTCAAAATTAAAAAAAGGCAGGTAGTTTTAAGAGCCTCGGAAACCTTGATTTCGGCTGTCGATGACTGTCCTCAAGAAAAAATAAAGTTCATCAGTGGAATGCCAGAACGTGTCTCAACTTCACATAATACCAAGAGGAAAATAACACGATTCTAAATATATTCATTCAATAAGTCTGTTATTATTTATTCACTTTTATTATTAAATCAAAAACTACGGAAATACCAAGAGTGTCTATTTATTTTTGTCAACCCTCTCTCTCTCTCTCTCTGTATATATACGTCAGCAATTCTTAGACGAAACATGTGATATGTAGATTGGAAGAAGAGTAACTGTTGAATGGCCACCAAGGCCTCCAGACTTAACTCCTTGTGACTTCGCGCTATGGGGTCTCTTGAAACATAAAGTGTTCCATTCAAAACCTAGAAATTTAGAGCATCTCAAAGACAGAATAAAAGATGAATTCCAGGCTATGGCAAATAATCAAGAACTTTGCAAGAAAATATGTCATTGTGTTTATAAACGCTGTCAAGCTTGTATACAACAGAATGGAGACCATTTTGAACATTTAACTTAGCATTTCATTTTCATTTATTCCCATTCTTGTTGCAATTACATTTGTTATTTGGGTGTACATTTTTTGGTAGATCCTAAATATAAAAGTAAAATATGTTTTTGTATTTTTCCTAGTGAAAGCTTCAGAGTAATGCTACCAAAGGTTCGGTAAAGGAACTTTTGGGCCACCCTGTATATAATATATATATATATATATGAAAAATGAACAATGAATAATTCTTATATTCATATATTCTTATATTCTTATATTCATATTTGCATATAGAGTCCAAACTCGCGTAACGCTGTCTGTATATGAAACGCAAGTTTGGATAAATTTTTTTATTTTCTTTCTATTTTATTTTTGCTGAATAATTAATGAATTATTTCTTTTTAAATTACTTAATAATTTTTTTAGATTTAGCTTAATAATGTAATCGTGTTAAATTCTGCAATGTTCATTTTCTGTATACATTTTCTCTTCGTTGTAAAAGATGAAGTCATGTCTTGTTTAACACTTAATTTTAAATTTTAAGCATTTAATTTTTGCTCATATTCATGTTTAATTGTATTTCAAAATAAAATGCATATTTCAATTTCCAATTTTTAGTTAACTCGGCAGATCATGATAATATCAGATCTGTCAATATGCGGTTTAAAATAAAAATATGGCTTCATCTTCAAATATCTTGCTTATCTGTCTAGACATTGCTACAGCTAAAATATTTACCTTATCTTCAAATATTTTGCAAAATAATTCAGCCTATTGCGAATAAAAAACAAAACAGGTCAACATTAAATAATGATGAAGTCAGCAAAATTTATGTCTATAAACGTATAGAATTTCTCCAGTGATTATTCTGATTCTGATTCTGATTTAGTCTGATCTGACTTAGAGGCTGAGCATTACCTGTAACATTTTAGCAGTAAACTACAATAAGAGAGTATCTTTGTCTTCTCCTTCGAGCCTTGCTTTCTTCAGAGAACTTAGTCTTAAAATAGAGAAAAATAATTTGCCGATGCACTACAAGACGAATCGGGGAACCCTTAGAGAATTTAGTAAGCTTCACAGAGTCTTCGGATCCCCTACAAAAGGAAATCGGAGAGTAGTATAAGAGAAACTACTGCGATTCCGTACACGGACCGTGTAGGGAGGAGCTGGAACCATGTAACACGGTAACAGCTCCTCTTAGGTACCAAATCCGTTGCTGCCACCTAACCAGAACCCACCGTCAACCTCGAACCGCCCAAGCCATAGACGGAGGGGTTAATATATATATATATATATATAACCTTTAACCTTTGGTAACCTTTGGTTAGCTTCCGCCCGAATTGTTCATTCTGACGAAGGTCAAGCTTTTCACTCCAACTTAGACCTACAGTTTAACGTGGAATCCGAACCACGCCCCATCAGCAGCCCAGCGTCTTAACCACTAGGCCACCTAGGGTACCCATTTATCTACCAACCACTTTCTTTATTGTGTGGAAGGATGAACAGCTGGGTTTTGCTGCGCGCCGGCTGCCGTCGGGTCTCGAACCCGGGGCCAATGGATTCGTAGTCAGCGACGCTAACCACTACACCACCTAGGTGTATATATATATATATATATATATAATGCAAAATTTCCCCCACCAGAGTTCGAACCCACTACTTCTTGAATGAAAGGTGAGGGCACTAGCCACTACCCTTCGACGAGATAAAAGTTAACACAACCCGCGATACATTTAAACAACCGAGGAAACGCATAATGCAGAGACATTTTACACGTTAACACCTCCCACAACCAAGGTAATGACCATCATTATCCCTTCGTAATGTAGTCTTAGGTTACACAGTAAAATTATATTAAGTTTGAAACTGTTAAAGTATTTTTAGAGTTAAATAAGTTTAATTGTAATTCTGCGTTTGACTAAAATGGTTGAAAACCTTTTTTTTTATAAAAAGATGATACTTGCCAAGTTGCCAGTAATTATGTTTATATTATAAAGAAATAAACTAAAGGTTGGGATAAAAGGATGGTTTGAAATTGCGGAGATTCCGAGTTCATTCTCAAGTTGCGTAGGACAAGTTTGTGTTCCTGAGGTGAAGTCAATATACTTGTAATTAGAACGGGTGCATTTGTGTCGCCTTGGATAGGGAACACAGACTTGTGGTGCGTCTTGCTCCTGATGAATCATGCATTCGGACTATTGAGACAGGAGTGTCTGCAATGCAGATTAACGACATATGAACTTGACCACGCAATGATTATAATAACAAAGCATTGTCGCTACCATTGGTGATGAAAACCACATACAGAAGTCTTGTCTTTGCGTTGACCCTCTATGGACTTGGCAATTATACTGCGAGTTACTCGTACCCTGAATATGTATATGAGCAGAACGGTGCTTTGTGTAAAATTGCAAAATCTTTCTTCAAACTTGAACTTAATCTGTTGAGATATATCTTAAACGTTCATAATATATATATATATATATTATATATATAATATATATATATATATATATATTATGGCCAGACTTAGTCGTTTTTCGACGGCGTTAAAGCCCAGGGGCCCCACAATAAAGAGGGGCCCCAAAAAAAGAAGAGAAAAATTTTCTAACATTTTTAAATAAATTCACTATTGACAAAACTACCAAAAGAGTGACATGCGACATTGAAATTCGTGTTAAGTTATTTTTTGGTACAAATATTACTGTGACGTCATTTTTTTTTAATGTGATGATTTTTCTTTGCCTGTGACAAACGTGATTTAGATCGTGGGAGTCTTAGCGCTGGAATTTAAAATTAAACTTGGTTATGTAAATTTTGATTGTTATTTTAATTATAAAAAAGAATAAAAACTTTTGTACCAAAATTCATGTTTTATTTTATTGAGGGGCTAATTGCATCCAAACTTGCTTAGCTCCTGTGCGCCGTAAAGGTTAATCCGTCACTACAAATATATATATGTAGAGGACCAACAAGAAATAGACTAACAAGTAGACAAACAAATTCTTTCTTCCACGCCATCATCAAACATTCTTAGAAGACACACGTGGTCTGGGAATCAGAAACAATGAAAACGTCTGTTTTGTCCCAAAAGGTCCGCGAAAGCAAGCCCTTAACAACTAAAGGACGCGTAGGTGGCGTTTCGGAAATGGCGCGAAAATTTCCGCGTCACAGAGGTTATATAAGCGAGTTTCCACTGATACACTTCCTCACTCCTCACTCACTCGCGCTCACCACTTCTCGTTTGCATTTCTCGTCACGTGCCACATTTCTCCTTCGTCAGTACAACTCGCCACATCAACCGCCGGAGGAGCGGCCTGCTGTTCCTTCAAGGCTTTCGATCTATCGTCAAGTAAGACCTTCCGCCGTCAGCCTGCAGAAGCACTTCTTCGAAGCCCAGCGCCGTTTCGACTTCAGCGGGCTTCAGTCCCTCAAGCATCATCTCAACTCTACACGAAGCATCACTTGACGTAAGCTATAAATCCTTCCTGCAACAAGCAACACTACCACAGTAGGCGTTTCCATTTACCTCTTCACCACACCCCAACCGGTTACCAATCATCCTCGAGAGCACCGGCAAAGTTCAGCGCTACGAGAAAACATCCTCAAGGAGAATACAGTACGTGAACCTTCTACGAAGCTACAAGCCCAAATCACTTCACTTTGGTTCAGCTTCGCCGCTTTATGGAAAGCGGCCATCAACGAGAATCCAATAGGCCCGTGAACACTTCACCGTGAAGACCTCGACTTACAGAACAACGGACGACAACGACTCCTCGAGCCAACAGGAATAGGTCCACCTTCTACACTCCTTCGCCAGAGGTATTCGACGTTCCTGGTAAGACAAGTGCATCTTTTCTAACTAACTCTCGTGAAGCCTACATCAGCCTACCGCCGGACGGTAGGCTATACTCCCAAAGTGTTTTACAAATCGTTCGAACTGACTCTCGTTAAAAACGCAGTAGGCCTATTTCATAATCTAAGTGTCATTACAATATTTGATTCTGCATCAGACTAATTCTCTAATACAAACCCACACTAGGCTTATTTCCTTTGCCCAGTTCAAGTTTCATTTCCAATACCGTAATCATGAATTGTGTCATCCTGCTATTGTGTTCTTTCATGTATCCATCAATATTTTGCATCTACTTATTTATGTAATTTATTTAAGCATTTCATTATTGACGGCCGAATCCACTTACCGTGTACTAAACGCACGTTAATTCTTAATATCATTACTAGGCCCATTCAATGTTCCATTTATGCGTAACTCTAGCCTGCGTCACCTATTCAGTGTACCATACGTACGTGCTTAATTTCTATTATTATTAGGCTGCAAGCATTTATTCCATGTTCATTCATGCATAACCTTTAGCCTACATAATCAGTGTGTTACGTATTCTATTCAGCGTACCAAACCGTACGTGCTTAATTTCTATTATCACTAGGTTTCATATCTTATGTTGTGTTCCATTTCGCATGCCATTAGCCTAACATAAATGAATGCATTACTTGACAATTAAGCTCTTAACCATTTCTCTTATTGGCTAAACTCCATGTCATCTTAGCATAATATAAAGGCTGTAAAATAATTGTTATTCACTATAATTACTGTCAGTCATTTGTTATTCACTGTGAACAAATAACTGATTTATTTTCTTAATTATATACAAAACAATAAGGTGCTCTTTATAACCTTAACAATATTTTCTTGGGTGTAATCCAAGCTGGTGACCTCGAAGCAATTCGTATCACTCAGAAATATTATAGTAGGCAGGGCCGTAGCCAGACCAAATCAGTAGGAGGGGCGGAGAAATTGACAGGGGGGACAATGAAAAAATTTAATGTCATTTTTTGTGAATATCGAAATATACTGCAGAAAATTACATTCAAAACTATAACAAGTAAAACACCGTAGGCTAAATAAAAAAATGATCAAACCGATACATATAGATAGGCATATTGGGTTATAGAATACAATATTTAGTCTAAATTTAGTGTAAATAAAAGTCTTTGTAAGTTTTTAAATTTTAGAATAAGTGTATGCGGCGAGTTTTTTTAGCGAAATTCTTTAGGAATTCAAACATGTCTATTTGCTTCGTTCTCTTATTTTCAAAGGCAAGTAAAACAAATTGGCTTTGGCGTTTTTGTAGCATGGAACGCCGTTGCGGTTGGTTTTCCCAGGGGGGGGGGCATATTATTTTACAGGCGGGGCTTTGACCCCCCTGGCTAGGCCTGATAGTAGGCCTACTCCATTAGCCACTTTCAACCGATGATACTGTATGACATCATAAATCGTTGATCCAGCCTGCCATTAACAATCAGTCATTTCATCACTTAGTCATTAGCACTAAATTAATTAACATCACCTCATTCGGCTAATAATAGACTCACTATACATATATATATATATATATATATATATATATATATATATATATATATATATATATATATATATATATCAGTTCAAAGTCACGCATGCGCATGCTTGAAATTCAAGCTCCCGAAGTTATGACAGTTCGTCGTGACTCACCCTGTATATTTTGAATTTTAGCCAAAGTACTTGCTTTCTACTAGCATGATACAAGTAATTGTCACTTTTCTACTCAAATGCAATCCGTCCATTCCATAAATCAATAAATTCGACTCCTCCTTCACTGCAAAGCTATTTTACTTTCTTATTTAAGCCTAAAATCCTACTTGTAAATTCCATGGCTTTCCAACTCTTGGTACAATACCTACTGCAAACCTACCATACATCTTTGTCCTTAGTAGTCACATCGTTTATATCTACATGCACAATAATTTTGGCTTTAAGGCAAATTCTCCTCCTGGAATGCATATTTTCCTGCGAGTTTTCCTTGCCTTATTACAAAACGCTGTGTCCTGATTACTAATATCCATGGTAAATTCACGATTTATCTTATCTAAAGTCTAAACTTTCAAGTATTTCATACCTGTTATTAGTTGATACCACATAATCTGCTTTCTCTTTAGTCCTTTGCTTTAACTTTGTGCCATTCATCAGATCTAACTTTATTTAATTTGGTTGTTTCAAGCCTCACCTCTGCATTAACCTCAGAACCTTGGTCTACTGATATACTGTCACTAGCCTCAACCTCACTAGAACTTACATTAAATTTCCTATATTTGGCTCAGTTTCTAGTCTAACTTTTACTCACTACCTACACTACCATTTACTGGGCCAACTAACTTAGGCCTACTTGGTTTTGTATCTGCGGCTCTATTAGGCCTTGCCCTAAGCATATCCTTAACCCTATCTAAACAGTTATTACAAACCCACAGAATATTTGGAGAAATCATACCCCTGTACACTTTTTCTGTAATTTTGGTGCAAACTGTGATAACAATCATCACATCTATCACATGCTACAGCCTTAACCCTTTTCCTAACTTCCTTCTTACAAACCTTAGTCACAGTCAAAAGACATTTTGGCTAATATTAAGTTTCGCGGAGACCAGATTACACTGGGTTAGGTGGTCGTTTTAGATTAATTAATCGTTTCTCACGTGACCGATTTTGACAAATCAGGACCTTTATAACAAATTTCGATTTTGTCACAAGCACTGGTCTCCGCGAAATTTAATATTTACCAACATTTCAGACACTTGTTCTTCAACAATGTTTACAATTTTACAGTTTTAGGGCCTAGGCTATTTTTTGGTTGGTATGAGCTACTGGGTCCTAACTAGGCTAATCGGCTAAGAACTAGCCTTCCAGTGAATGGATTTCTGGATCTCACTAAATATTAAGATAAATTAAACCTAAAGCTTTAAGAACTTTGCTATATATACCTTGTTAGACACAATCAGGGGCGTACACAGCATTTCTTAAAGGGGGGGACAAACATGCACACACAATATATACAGTATACCGAGTGTCCCAAAAGTCATTTTACCAAAGAAAATGTTCTCCTAAGGTGAGTTTACTACAAAGAAAAAAACTTGTTTCATAAATATATTTACAAAACAAGAAAACAAAGAAAAAAATTCTGAAACATATTTACAAAACATGAGAATAGTTCTGGTTATAATAACTCTTCAAAATGTCGTCCATGTTGTTCGATGCACATCTTGTATCTGTCAACGGTTGACCGGCAAATTGCTTTACATAGTTCCTTATCATTGCTTAAGAGCTAGAATTCTTCACAAATGTAGTCTTTAAGGTTCTCAAGACATGCTGGCTTTTTGCTGTAAAAAGAATTGTCATAATGTTTAGAATAATCATCAGGAGAAAACATTTTCCTCGGTAAACTGAATTTTGGGACACCTTGTATATATATATATTATATATATATATATATATGTATATATATATATATGTATATATATATATATATATATATATATATGATGAATAAAACCACGAAGGAAAGGAAACACAAAATGGTGCTCAAGCGCTTTCGTCTAATGACATCCTCAGGAACACTGAAGTACATAAAAAGGTTAAGCCTATATATAGGTTACAGAAAGAAAAAAAGAAAAAATAAATAACATACATACACACACCATATATATATATATATATATATATATATATATACATACATATCTATATATACAAATACATACATACATACATACATATACAATAAACAGAAGTAAAAATAAAAAATTAAAAATTAAAACCTTAAAGGATTACCAGTGAGGCGTACAGATTTGTAAGGAAAAATATCGATTTTTAGCACAAGATCAAATGGATTATAAAAATACAAATTTATACTGGAACTCTGGCCGGGTTTTAACACACTGCTGCCTATGGTCAGGTTTCGATATATATAAAAAAATAATGCAAATTAAAAGTTAATAAAGTAGAAGACAAGTTTACCAAAGATTTAATGTTTTACCCTTCTTATCTAAATCTGTTTTAAAGGAATTCAAAATAACAGGATCGAGTTGAAAAAGACCTTTGCTTATGTTGAAGTTATTTGAAAGTTGGATAATGGCAGACTCAAGAATATTTCTATTAACAATGTTGCTTGAATGGAATAAAACTGAAGCATTATTCCAATCAATACAGTGGGCTAACTCTGACAAATGGACAAAAAGGGCACTGGACAACTGTCCTGTTCTAACGGAATATTGATGCTGTTTTATACGTGTGTGCAAATCCTTCCCCGTCTGACCTATGTAAAAGGAATCACATTGTTTACAACCAATTTTATAGATAATGCCTGAATTATTGGTAGGGCTATTTTTTACTATGATATTTTTCACAATATTGTTATATGAAAATACTACATTAATATCCAAAAGTTTAAGTATATTAGCAATGCCTAAAAAGCCCGGGAAAAATGGAAGTACTAAAATATTTTTTGACAAAGTACGAGTGTTAATATTGACACGATAGAAAGTTCGTTTTGCCTTGTTGAGACAAGATTCCATAAACGCAGATGGATAACACAAATCACTTCCAATACCGTTGATTTTTTCCAATTCGGCATCGATGTATTCCGGACTGGCGATCCTAAGGGCGCGGAGAAACATTGATGAAAATATGGCCTTCTTAGTGGGGGTATCATGTCCCGAGTAAAAGTGTACGTAGGACAAATTGTTTGTCGTTTTCCGATAGATACTAAACTTAAAACCTGGGCTTTCCCTATGTACACGCACATCCAAAAATGGGATTGAATTGTCTTGCTCAACTTCTAAAGTAAACTTAATGGAGGGGACTTGATCATTTAACTGAAGGAGGAAGCTATCCAGGTCACGATAGGTAAATTCACTTTCAATAACGAGTATTATCAACAAGTTTTTGGGATGGCTATGGGCAACCCCTTATCGCCCCTCCTCTCCAATATTTATATGGAGTTTTTCGAAATTACCTATATTCCGAGAATCCTGGGGGTTGGCATCCCTTGGTTGCGGTACGTCGACGATATTTTGTGTATCTGGCCCATGAATCGTGACCTGGATAGCTTCCTCCTTCAGTTAAATGATCAAGTCCCCTCCATTAAGTTTACTTTAGAAGTTGAGCAAGACAATTCAATCCCATTTTTGGATGTGCGTGTACATAGGGAAAGCCCAGGTTTTAAGTTTAGTATCTATCGGAAAACGACAAACAATTTGTCCTACGTACACTTTTACTCGGGACATGATACCCCCACTAAGAAGGCCATATTTTCATCAATGTTTCTCCGCGCCCTTAGGATCGCCAGTCCGGAATACATCGATGCCGAATTGGAAAAAATCAACGGTATTGGAAGTGATTTGTGTTATCCATCTGCGTTTATGGAATCTTGTCTCAACAAGGCAAAACGAACTTTATATCGTGTCAATATTAACACTCGTACTTTGTCAAAAAATATTTTAGTACTTCCATTTTTCCCAGGCTTTTTAGGCATTGCTAATGTACTTAAACTTTTGGATATTAATGTAGTATTTTCATATAACAATATTGTGAAAAATATCATAGTAAAAAATAGCCCTACCAATAATTCAGGCATTATCTATAAAATTGGTTGTAAACAATGTGATTCCTTTTACATAGGTAAGACGGGGAAGGATTTGCACACACGTATAAAACAGCATCAATATTCCGTTAGAACAGGACAGTTGTCCAGTGCCCTTTTTGTCCATTTGTCAGAGTTAGCCGACTGTATTGATTGGAATAATGCTTCAGTTTTATTCCATTCAAGCAACATTGTTAATAGAAATATTCTTGAGTCTGCATTATCCAACTTTCAAATAACTTCAACATAAGCAAAGGTCTTTTTCAACTCGATCCTGTTATTTTGAATTCCTTTAAAACAGATTTAGATAAGAAGGGTAAAACATTAAATCTTTGGTAAAACTTGTCTTCTACTTTATTAACTTTTAATTTGCATTTTATTTTTTTATATATATCGAAACCTGACCATAGGCAGCAGTGTTAAAACCCGGGCAGAGTTCCAGTATAAATTTGTATTTTATAATCCATTTGATCTTGTGCTAAAAATCGATTAACTTTTAATTTGCATTTTATTTTTTTATATATATCGAAACCTGACCATAGGCAGCAGTGTGTTAAAACCCGGGCAGAGTTCCAGTATAATTTGTATTTTTATAATCCATTTGATCTTGTGCTAAAAATCGATATTTTTCCTTACAAATCTGTACGCCTCACTGGTAATCCTTTAAGGTTTTAATTTTAATTTTTTATTTTTACTTCTCTGTTTATTGTATATGTATGTATGTATGTATGTATGTATGTATGTATTTGTATATATAGATATGTATGTATATATATATATATATATATATGTGGTGTGTATGTATGTTATTTATTTTCTTTTTTTCTTTCTGTAACCTATATATAGGCTTAACCTTTTATGTACTTCAGTGTTCCTGAGGATGTCATTAGACGAAAGCGCTTGAGCACCATTTTGTGTTTCCTTTCCTTCGTGGTTTTATTAATCATAAATATTTTTCACGTGTTACTTTCGTGAATAATTTTCATATATATATATATATATATATTATATATATATAAGATCTCAGAAACGTTACAGGGGTCAAAGTTGGAATCTTTAAAAGGAGACTAGATGCCTGGCTGAGGACGGTACCAGATGAGCTGGGTGTACGTGGCTATGAACGGTGGAGAGCGCAAGAAAGCAACTCGCTCCTCCACCAAGCCAGACCTAGAGGCGGGGAGTAGTATAGCCGCAAAAGGGGAGAGTGCAAGAATGTTGCAAGTTATTATGTGATGTTGCAATGTTGCAAAGGTGGATGGGGTTGTTGCAAAATGGGTGGGGTTGTTGCAAAGGGGGTGGGGGTGTTGCCAAAAAAATCCCCCAAGGGGGGGATGCTGCAGGTGCAACAAGGAAAACTTGGAGGCGGCGTTATACCCCAAGAGAAAGAAGGAAGAGAGAAAGGAGGAGGAGAGGTGTTCACCTGGCAGGAGCCAAGTGCATATTAAGACTTCAGCCGAGTAGGCGTTGTTTTATAGGCTCCTAATCAGCCAGTTGGCTTAGAAGGCGTAAATGGCTTGAGTTGCCAGATAGCGCCATGTATTCATTTAATTCTAATCGAAGACTGAGTTGCCAAATACCACTTTTTAGCGATACCATTGTATACATATTATAGACTCCTAATCAGCCAGTTGGCTTAGAAGGCGTAAATGGCTTGAGTTGCCAGATACACTTTTTAGCGATACCATTGTATACACTATTATAGACTCCTAATCAGCCAGTTGGCTTAGAAGGCGTAAATGGCTTGAGTTGCCAGATACCACTTTTTAGCGATACCATTGTATACATTATTATATTCTTAAAAGTTGGTTTAGAATACCGGTAGTAGGTTTAGAAGCCGTAACATGATATAATTAAGTAAAACAACATTGCATCATTCTGTTTATTATAAATATATAGAAAATAAATACATTTCAATAATAATTGAGGATATTGCATATAATCATAACAGTACAGGAAATATATACACACAATTATGGTGATATATATAAAATAAATATATTTCAAATAGAAATAAATATACATTTCAATAATAATAGAAATATGCATATAATCATAACAGTACAGGGGAAATATCACGCAAAATATATAAATACATTTCAATAATAATAGAAATATGTATATAATCATAACCGTACAGGAGAAATATCACGCAAAATATATAAATACATTTCATAATAATAGAAATATGCATATAATCATAACAGTACAGGAGAAATATCAAGCAAATATAAATACCTTTAACTTTTTTTTCAAAATACTAAACTCGGTCTTAATCGAGTTTACAATTACATCATTATTGCTCTGCATTACGCAGTATATGCGGCTTAATAATATTTCACCGCTTAAAGTATAGGGAAACCTGTATTCGATATGAAGGGCTTTCATATCGTTCAGTACTATTTTTGTTCCCACTTACAACCGGTTGGTAAGTCATCTTTAAATACGTCTAGAGTACAATCAAAAGCATGCACAAAGAGTTCATCGTTAGCTACATTATTAAACACAAGTTTATAAGCACGCTTTCCAATCGAGGGTTTATTTCTACCGACTCAAGCTTTTCAATCGTGAACTCACTCAACATAGCGGCAATTGAAATAACCTTCTAAATCGTTACGACAACTGCGCGTTATATAAGAAATAGTTCTTCAGGTGAACGGTGTAGGTGAGCTCAGCCTTGTACCGATCAATTGCTTTGTACCAAAGTTCATGGTATTTCAAAGAGTCTAAACTTTTTAAATAAACATCCAGCACTAGACTATTCTCACCAGCCCTACACTCGGTAAACGCATCGAGCAGAGCGGTGTAGGCGTATTCAAGTACTGTATCAAAATAAAGCATGTCCGTAACACGCGCGTCTAATATAGGTTTCAGCTTGCGGAATCCGACGATTTCAAACATTCTGTCGAGGATGAAACGGTTCGCGTAGGAACAAGAGCGTTATTATCAGAAGCATTCTTCCACATCAGCCGTATATCAATGCACGGCCGATCGTTATTTATACACAACGTACATACAACGGCGTATGAGGGTGCGTCCACTAATCTGCTCTCTTCTTGTACCTACGTTAGCAGGTATTTATAACGATCTTCACTCCACTTCTCAACTATCACGAAGATTCTATTCATCTCCTCGACACTTAAATAAACCCGTTTGTTTGTTTGTCTACATTCCGTTTCCAGTACATAGCTAATGGTACCGGAATTACGCCTGAACACGCACAACGATTTCGTCACGGACACATCGTACGAGGCGTTGAGAATGCTGCTCAAAGGAAGTTCCATCGTATTCGAGGAGCGCACGTCCACTCGGTTCAAGCTCTGAGATAACTATGAGCCGTGTGAGGCACGCAGGTAGGCAGGAACGGTTCGACGGGCGGCTGATTCGATCGATGATACGTGAATGGGATTGTTCGTATGATCCGCGAGTCGTACCGAATTGTTGTACATATTTGTTTTTCAGGTACAAGAATTAATTTCATCACTACCAGCCTACGCACCAGACATTTTACCTCAGGATAAGAAGTAGGAACATTTTATGTTTTACTAAACATCTTCACACTCCGGCGCACTATTTGAGAGGAACATATGCTCATATTTTTCCTTTCTGCCCATCAAACGATACTCGTCTCTAAAGTCTGTTAAAAACTCACGCAGGGCACTAGCCACAACCTCACTACGAACCTCATCATGATATACGTTAATATAGTGATAAAAATACTTAAGATTGTCCATGATCACGAGATTCACATTTTCAGTCGTAGGGTATGAGTAATCGACATGGTGTAGCATGACGTAATACCGCTTGTCACACCACCCATCCGCAAGGCTCATTATCCATACCTGCTGCTTCTCTTCTGCACGCGTTGTTTCTTTTACTTCACGGTGTATGTGAGACTTTATAAAGTTTAGCTCTGCAGTATACTTCAGCACATCGTCTGTGCAACGAAAGCCTTCAACGATCTCACCAGAACATCCGTAGAGTATTTGTACATCTTGGAATTTCGCACAATCCAATGTGTTTTTAAAAGAGGTATAGGAGGGAGGAATAGGAAGTGTTTCGGTATCCACCACATCCTGACACTTTGCTGAATACCATTTCATAAACGTTGTACAAGCAATATTAAAGGTAGCCATTTGAATACACGTCTGATCTGAATACACGTCTGATCTCTCGGGCTTACTGCAGTCGACTGACCAGGCAGGGACTCCCAGATAGTAGCATGACTCACGGTCTTACAGTGGGCGGAGCTTAGAACTTTCACCTGCACACACACACACACACACGCACACACACACACACACACACACACACACACACAAAGGAGAAAGTGAAACGCTAATTGAAACATGATTTATTTAATAAACGAGATATTCAAGTTATATATATTTACAAATACGATTTAATAAACGAGATATTCAAGTTATATATATATTTACAAATACGTGTAATAAATCAATAGATACTTTACAAATATGATTTAATAAATTAGATATTCAAGTTATAGATATATATTTACAAATACGTGTAATAAATCAATAGATACGATTATATACAAGACAAATACGTGTGAGTTAACAATAGAAGCATCATACGTTATGGTATCCAAAGGGTACGGTATCATAGGTACCAGGTAACTGGTAACGTTTCCTATAGGTGTTACGGCACACCTTCGTACCCCTAAGTTCCTTCACGCCCCCCAGCTTCTGCGCCCGAAAATTGTGGGTGCCTACAATTAGTTGGGGAGGTTGTTCGCCGTCATCATCGTCCAAACATACTAGATCCTTCAACGATTCAAAGTTAACAACCCGCCGATTCGCATGGTTGAGCGTAATACCCTCTGTCTTCACGATATATTTCATTTCCTCCCCCACCCTGACCCGTACCCCATAAGTCTTAGGTCCTGTTGAGACAAAAGAGTCGGCGTAAGCGTTGTCCCCATACTCATCCTTGATCTCATCAGTGAGCTCGCCGAGGAACTCCCCAATAGCGGGCATGTATTCACCCTCCCTCTCTCTGAATATCACGCTATCTGTATCGGCATACAATACTCTCCGCCCAAGAGAATGCAATAGACCCCAAAGTTTTATACGGGCGTAGGCTGTTGTGAAGCTGGCCACAGGTATGTTTTTAACCCTTGAGGTATCTGTGGCAAATTCAGTGTTGTTGTACTTTATTATGTAAGTATTACCTACATTCACGATCTCCATGACCTCTTTATCGGGAGCATTGGCATAATCCCAGACATCGCTATAACTTTGTGCCAAATGAATGCTCCCTCTGCCGGTATTCTGCGCAAATTTTCCCCATAGACTGTTTAGACACAACTTTGCACTAAAGCGCTTGCCAGGATTCTTTACAATTTGGACACGATCAAGTTGTATACCTTCGCGGTCGCGGTAACGTTGAATATAGGCAGACTTTTCATCTTCGGTATCAACTCCTCGCGGATACCCTGATGCCTCAACCTTATCCTTCAAAAAGGCGTTTATATGGTGAAAAGGTTGGGTAGCTTCTGAAACCTCCACACCTCATGTATCTTCAGTATTTTATAACCATGGCGTACGGCTAGGGCCAGCTCAGGACTTGTATATACGCCTCTGATCTTACGCTGGTGGGGTATATGGTTACATTCGCCGTTATCTTCTTCCGCGCACTTCACGCACAGGGGAAACATGAGCTTGTCGTCGATAACGACAGGTAAGATCGGCATCCATAAATTGCGTGGGGTGAGTACGTCTACGAAAGAGCCCAAAGTAACGATCATTCAAATTTTTTGAAATTCATTGATGGAGGGTAGGCTAGGTCCCACCAGTTTCTCAGGAGCGCCCACGGGGTACGGATTGCTCTTCATCACGTATGGGTATAAAGAACAGAAATCGTAGTAATGGAGCTTCACGCCATCCGTAGGTGGAAAGTATAGTCTGAAAGGATTTGTACGTCCTCCAAACAAGCTATCACCACATTTGAGAGGATCCAGCACCATTGAACGCTTGATCGTGTTTATTTCCTCACGGTACACCTCGTCTGTCTCCATCCGTGCATCATATTCATGCTCCCACAAGACTTTGTGAGTGAACTGTGATCCTATAAGTTGATCGCGGGTGCGGGTCGATGCACGACAGTCGGCAGGAGACCTACCGTGGATATCTCCGGTGATTCCGCACTCAGGACGGGGGCATCCATGCCACCAGCAACCGTTAAAGGAGTACACAGTCTTCACACCAGTGACACGGTTTTCACTTAACCCATCAACCCAAAAAACACGTCCATTAATCTTAATGGGTACTTCACCCGTGTTGCGGGCGTGCTTTATGTATACACCTGTCTGTTGCTGTAGGTGTATGAGCCAGTAAATAGCCTTGTGTCCGTAACTGCGGGGGTTGTTTCGGTGAATAATGGCTAAGGTGTCTTTAGGCATGAAGTTATTCTTGAACACCGTAAAACATAATGATGCGATGGTGGTTGCGACTTGCAGTGGATCGCATTTGAAACGGGCTATGTACATCCTTCTAAAGGCCTGGAAACATACTCTAAGCACGCGCAAATCATTCACGCAATAACGCTCACATTCATCAGCTATATTATAAGGGTTACTTTCATTAAAACTGTCGTAGTATCGATCAAAATCTTCACGTTCATCCATACAGTCAAAATAATGTTTGGGGGGTGGTGGGCCTACGTAGTTTAAAGTCTCGCTGGTGAGGAAAGTGTAAGGGAAGTATCCTTTGGAAACTTCAGCTGCTACTCCCATCACCTTGGGTAGCTTTGCTAATTTACAAAGTGTGAATAATAAAGTATCTTTAAATTGTACATTGCCTCTTATCTGCTACCAAGATGATATTTTGTTCCACAAAGGCGTATATGACGTTAATTCGTTAAAGGGAAATGAACATACAATCATTGTAATTGACGATCTCATGTTGGAGATGGATAAAACGTTTGCCGAGACATTTACAGTATTCTCCCACCATCTTATCATAAGCGTGTTCTTCATCAATCAGAATCTATTTTTCAAAAATAGATACATGCGCGATGTGTCGTTAAATACGCAATATCTAGTCTTATTCGCGCAACGTAGAGATGTATCACAAATTGGGGTATTAGCCAATCAAATGTACCCGAATCAGCGTAAGGAGTTTTTGGAAGTTTATAAAGAAGCTACAAGCACGCGTTACGGATATTTGCTTTGCGACCTTCATCCGCGAAACACGTTTAGAGTGCTTCTGCGAACGAATATATTTCCAAACGAGCCTGAAACGGTGTATATTCCAGATTGACAAAGAGACTAAAGAAATACCGTAATTAATAAAAATCTATCATCGACTGCCCCGGGCAATGCAGCAGATGTTTATTAAAAATATCGACGCCGACTTTTTAAAATGCATCTGTGAAATCTGTCTTAACGTTATAAATTGCAATGTATCAATGAAAACCCATCAGAAGGCTCGCCTACCCCGCTACAAGAACATAATACGTGCACTCGCTCGTAAAAGTCAAACTGTAGCGAAGAAAAAACGAATTATTGTACAAACAGGAGGGTCATTTCTCCCCATCTTATTTTCAGTTTTGGGTCCTTTACTGAGTAGATTAATATAATGAAGGAAGTGGTAGTGATTCCCCACGAGGTGTACGCTTCACTGCAAAGGAATCCAGACACGGATCTAGATCCCCGTAAAAGCAGACTTAAAAGAATGGAAAGCGAATTGCTAGCTCTATTAAACAGTGAAAAAACACCTGATGAGAAAAGAATCTTATACCAAGAAGCTCTGCAGAAATTTCTTCACGAGTACGAAAATTATAAGAGCCCTACAGAGATTCCTGTGGTTATTAGGCACAGCACGGGGGACGATGGACATGGCGACATAGGACTGAGCCGACGATACAGCTGACCAACCAAAAAGATTAGCCACACAACATATCGAACATGTATTAAAAAGCACCCTCCCACACACATTGAGAGTAAAGGCTTAAGTCTTTATAATCTATTGAATGAGGATCCAGCCATACAATGGACCGATACAGGCGAGCTCATTGTGGAAGGATCAAAGGTACAGGGATCGAATATCGTAGACATTGTCCATGATCTGGTGAGAAAGTGGGATAGGCCATCACCATCAGGATGGAAGCATATTAAAGCAAGACTACAACAAATAAATGTCCCTAAAACGTTGATAGGAAATCTGAACAGGTTAAAAGACTTGGAACATGCAACGCATGTGACACAATTGAAGACGCCGTCACCCCCGGCGGTAACACCTTTGAAGAGAGCAAGAAGAGGTTAAACCAACCTACCCACGTGCCTCTAAAATACGCAAATGGCTAACGTATTAACTAACGCTATTATGACATTTCTAACCCATCCTCTTACGGCGGCGTAGATAGACTGTACAGAAGTGTTTACGGAGTAGGAAAAAAAGATGTTGAAAGATTTTTGAGGGAGCAGGACGCTTATACGCTTCATAAGCCTGTGAGAAAAAGTTTAAAACAGCCAAGACAACGGCTTCCTCGATTGATTCTATTTGGCAAGCAGATTTAACAGACATGCAAAGATATTCTGTGTATAACGATGGTTACCGCTACATTCTATTCATAATAGACGTATTCTCTAGATATCTGTGGCTAGTTCCTCTGAAAAATAAATCACCTGAAACAGTTGCTAAAGCCACCAAAACGCTAATGTTAAAAGAAAACAGGGTTCCTGGCTATTTTTGTACGGATATGTGGAAGGAATTTATAGGCCGTGCTTTTCAGAACATGTTGACAGAGTTTAATATCAGCTATTACACAACCAATTCTATACATAAGGCTTCTTTAGCTGAAAGAGTTCAGCGCACCATAAAGGAACGCATGCACCGTTATTTTACACATAAAAACATACAGATTTCTAGACATTCTGGAATCATTGGCATCATCCTACAACCGCTCACACCATCGCACGATTGGGACAACACCTAACCAAGTTTTAGAAAGAGGTACGCTCCCGAGGAGAGATGGATCACCACCACCACCACACTCTGCGCGCTTCAAAATCAATGATTATGTAAGGCTGTCGCGTTCGGGGAACAAATTCGCAAAGGGTTTTGAGCAAGGATGGACACAGGAGATTTTTAAAGTTAGGGCTATGAGACCTAAAGGTGAGATAATGATGTATTACATTGAAGATTTGAATGGGGAAGAAATCTCAGGAGGCTTTAACCGCGAGGAATTGCAGAAAGTTGCGTTTAATTTAGGAAAAAATGTGTTTAAAATTGAGAAAATTTTAGGAAGCAAAGGCTCAGGAAAGAGAAAAATGTACCTGGTGAAATGGCTAGGGTACCCAGAAAGCTTCAACACCTATATAAAAGCTGATGCAATAATGAAGCTTAAATAGTATGCAACATGGCTCCTAACCATTTCTACGTCACACTCCCGTCCTCCTCGTCCCTGTCTGTACACCCTAACAACACACTAGCCAACTTTGTAACAGAGCTCCACGGGCACATTGAATTGGGTCGTGATTCGTATGAGGTGGGGATATGCGAAATTCAGCTGGACACCATCTTTTTAAATATTGACAATAAAGAGCCCGTTTTTACGATTCTTAGAGACATTGACGAGTGTGAAAAAGCTGGGGTAGCTATGGATGAAACTATGCGTATCGCTCGGACTAAGATTGCACGGTATTACAGTACAGAAGTAAGACTAGGACCGGGTCAATATGGTTCGGCCGAGGATGTTGTGAGAGGCTTAAACGTAAGTTTAAGAAACTCAAACCTTACGAATGATTTAGTATACGAAATCGTAAACAACCCTGCACATACACTAATCCTAAAATCAAAGACTAACAGACGTATTAAAGACCAGAGAAAGTTCCAAATTCTAGCCAATGGCCGATATAGCGCAGCCTTCCAAAGACACATTTCACGAGACACAGCATGACTTGTCCAGATTAATGTATCAATTGAAGATGGAGAAATTGGCTGAAAGGTCTCCAGACATGTGCTATATTTACAGTAATATAGTGGAGCACCAGTTTGTTGGGGATACCCAGGCACGCCTGCTGCGCATTGCTCACATCCCCAACCATAGAGGAAGGAGTTTGAGTATTACATATGACAGACCCCATTATGTGAATGTCGCAACTAATTTAATAACCAATATCTCAATATATAAGAACGATTGAGGGTGAAAACTTCCCATTCGGTAACGGGAGCTTAACAGTGAAGCTACACTTTCGACGCACTGAGTTATAATGGATAGAAAGCCTTTCACCGTCTATCGAGGGGTGCGATACCAGCGCGGTAGTGGACTTGGGTCCATTTTTTCATCCATACTACGTACGGCTGTTCCTTTGCTGAAGAAGGGTGCCAGATACCTTGGAAGGAAAGCGCTACAATCAGGTATTAACACTGCAGAAGAGATATTGGCCGGGGCTAAACCTAAAGAGGCTCTAAAAAAACATTTAAAGCGTATATGGGACGAAATCATCAAAGATGCAAAGAGAAAAATGCGTGGTGGCGGGAAGAAGAAGAGGGCTCCCCGGAAGAAGAAGGGGTCACGTGGTATTAAACGTAAAAGGCTATCAAAAAAGAAGTGCTGTAAGCGAATGAAACCTATGGTTGACCACTTTTTTGACTGATATAAGCTAAGGACATTGATCTCATGAATCATAGTTTGTTTACCACTTGTCGAGAGAGGAGTCACTATTTCGCCATGGCACGCTTCATCCACCCATGTAGTTCACAATGCTGTAAATCGGAGCTGTCCCTTTTTGAGCTACCTCCAACCCAAGTTTCTATTGAGCACAGTGACTTTATTACAATTTACCCTTTAAACACAATTAGTTCCCCGAGTGCACCTATAGAATTCGTGATACCCAGCTCAGGTCCTTACTTTTTTGATCCAAGCTGTGTGCACATGTACGCTAAGCTACGTATAGCCCATTCTGATGGAACGGTCTGCGATGACAAATATGCTGTATACCCTGAAACAAACTTTCTGCACTCCATGTTCAACCAGTGTGACGTATATTTAAACCAGACCAGCATATCGGCAGGCACGGGGTACTATCATCTACGAGCCTATCTGGAAAATGTCCTCAACTTTTCCAAAGAAGCGAAGGCTACCTTTTTAAGTGCCGAGGGATATTATCAAACTAAAGATGAAAATAGTATAAAGGACAAATTTAAAAATTCTAAAAAGAAAATATACGAGTGTTTTGGACGGTTGCACACAGATTTCACTTTCCAGGAGAAGTTGCTTGTGAACGGGGTGGATATGAAAATAAAGCTCACCCGCACGAGTCCTGAGATCTGCTTAAATCTGGATGCTGATCAAGAAGAGGGTGCAAAGCCCGTTGTGGTTCACATTATGGACACATACCTCCGCGTACGGCGAGTGAAATTAAGTTCACCAAAACAACTAGAAATTGAGAAAAATGTACTAAACGCTACAGTGAAATATCCTATTAACAGAGTACAAATCAAACTATATACGGTTCCTGCAGCGTTGTCATCGAAGCAGATAGAAAACATTGCCCTGGGAAATCTTCCTAAAAGGATATTAATCGGCATGCAGGACCATGCTTCGGTGAATGGAAAATATAAAATGAGTGCCTTTAAATTCGAGAATTTCGGACTTAAAAATATAACTCTATACGTTAATGGCACTGCTTTGGGTGGAACAGGGTACGGACTATTCATCAGACGCTGTGTTACCTCTTTGTGCCAGAGCCTATAGTAATCTGACCCATATTGCAGGTGATTGTGATGAGCTTGGTAATGGGGTAACGCAGGAAGAATTCATTGATCAATTTAACCTTTATCCGTTTGACATTACACCTGACTTATCTGCTAGCGTAAATACCCATTTAACCCCACAGCAGAGCGGAAACATCTCAGTGCGGCTGGAATTCGCCAAGCCTATAGACGCTCCTATTAGTGTACTAGTATATCTCGAATCGCAAGCCCTAATAGAAGTAGATAGATTTAGGAGCGTTATCACTGACTTTTAAAATGGATGCTAATACACTTCAGAAAGTAATGGAACGAGTCACACGTTCCAAATTTATCGGCGTGTTTGCGAAGAATGAAACATTGAGTTTGCCATGTACGCGAGAATGCGGTAGTCTTATTGTGAACACAGATGTCATCGGTTATGAAGGGATTCTCTGGATCGCTGTCTATTTTAAAAATAGACAGCGCCTGTACTATTTTGATTCACTCGGTACTCAACCCTGGAGTGACCCTATTATTGTAAAATTTCTCGCTCAGTTACATATTCCCGAAATTGTATGGAACCCATTTCGCATACAAGGATATTTTACTAATGTTTGCGGAATGTACTGCGTCTCATTTCTCATGCATATGTCATGTGATAAAGAATTTATAAATTTTTAAAATTTATTTGACCCGTGTCACACTCGCCGAAACGATGAAATGGTATGCAGACAGATAAAAATCCGCTTTCCAATTGTACGTACTCGTTGTATATTATAATGTTTTTGTTCGTATATTTGTAACGGTATATTCTGTAGTTGGTTATTGTACTGATTTCTTTCATTTAATAAATTTATGAAAATATATTGTCTTCTTATCCCAAAAAGATCGAAAAACACTTACATTATTTCGGTGTGACATTGTTGACTGATCAGTATATCCTCCGTATTCATGACACGAGATTCTTCAAAAGATTGTATAACACGTGTCAAATCCTCATCGGACCTTAAAGGAATAATGTTCATTCTTTTAAAACATATACAGAGTATACAGACAGATCCCCATTATGTGAAGATATCTTTGGTTCATTTAAGAGGAATAACATTGATTACCATAAAAAATTTCGATTTTAGCATAATGGGGATAAGAGGTAAAACCAAATAACATTGATTGACATAAAAATTTTTGGCGAGTATCTATTTGACGAGATACTACAGCCCATCCATATATATATATAAATCGAATTATAGACACTTACATTTCTATGGTAGTCCCTTGCGTCGGATTGTAAGGAGCGTCACTGCAAATATCTTTTACGGTTTGCGTTGGAAATAATTCATCACGGTCAATCGCGTTAGAAAGACTAATTGCGGTTAATGCTGCAGTGTCACTTTCTTCATACAATTCCGGGGAGACGTACAGGTCCATGGTGGAGGATGTGTGACATTGCTGACTGTTCAGTATATCCCCCGTATTCCGAGATTCTTCAAAAGATTGTATAACACGTGTCAAATCCTCATCGGACCTTAAAGGAATAATGTTCATTCTTTTAAAACATATACAGAGTATACAGACAGATCCCCATGATGTGAAGATATGTTTGGTTCATTTAAGAGGAATAACATTGATTGCCTTAAAAAATTTCGATTTTAGCGTAATGGGGATAAGAGGTAAAAACAAATAACATTGATTGACATAAAAAATTTTGGCGAGTATCTATTTGACGAGATACTACAGCCCATTCATATATATATAAAATCGAATTATAGACACTTACATTTCTATGGTAGTTCCTTGCGTCGGATTGTAAGGAGCGTCACTGCAAATATCTTCTATGGTTTGCGTTGGGAATAATTCATCACGGTCAATTGCGTTAAAAAGACTAATTGTCGTTAATGCTGCAGTGTCACTTTCTTCGTACAGATCTGGGGAGACGTACAGGTCCATGGTGGAGGGAATGATTATTCACTGACGCGAAAATAGCCTCTGTTACTCCCAACTGAAAAATATCTCCTTTTATATGCACAATCGCCAAGCTCCGCCCCAAAAGACCAGATGTTCATCGTGATTGGCTGCCGATGTAGCTGGGTGGAGCTATGACGTGTACCAGTCCGCTATAACGGTCCGGACGAGTAACATATATATAAAATCGTGTTTCTTGTGAATAAATTATAGACACTTACATTTCTATGGTAGTCCCTTATATTATATTTTTATTTTTACTTACAAGTTATTAGTAATGTTTTCACAAATTCTTGTGTTAACATAATTTCAATTGTTAACTTATTTTATAATAAAGAAATATATCCTAATTATATTTTTAAAAGAGCATTCGGTTTCCACATTAAACTGTGGGTCTAAGGTGGCGTGAAAACTTTATCCGTTGTCACTCTTCGAGCTAGTTGTTATTATTACTAAAGAGAAAATCATGCATGCTTTTCGATCATACCACTGACTCGGTTCAAATGATGCATTAACATGCTTTTCGGCCGTACTACTGACTCGGTTCAAATGATGCATTAACATGCTTTTCGGCCAAACTACTGACTCGGTTCAAATGATGCATTAACATGCTTTTCGGCCATACTACTGACTCCGGTCAAATGATGCATTAACATGCTTTTCGGCCGTACTACTGACTCGGTTCAAATGATGCATTAACATGCTTTTCGGCCATACTACTGATGATCCTGTTATTTTAAATCCGGTTCAATAATCCTGTTATGTTGAAATGTGGAAGAGTAAGCAACAACTCCCTGACGAGATGTATTTCGATCCACAGAACAGCTGTTCACTGAAGGCTACATGTTCCACATTTTATAATAAAGAAATATATCCTAATTATATTTTTAAAAGAGCATTCGGTTTCCACATTAAACTGTGGGTCTAAGGCGGAGTGAAAACCTTTCCAATTCGGCGAGAAATTACACTAGGGAACAACGAAAACTATTTGGTGTTTCTTATAGAACTTTTGATGATGAGTCCGGTTTCAGAATTTTCTATCGCCCATAGTTTTCGAGAAAGAATCATAATAACCGTGTACATTTGTCAACCCTTATATATATATATATATATATATATATATATATATAATATATAAACACAGATGGAGTCGATGTAGACAATGCAGGTCCTGAGCTTAAATTATCTCGATGAAATAGTGAGCAATCGACGAGATGTATTTCTGAATCCACGTTAAATGTGGGTCTAAGGCGGGGTGAAAACCTTTCCAATTCGGCGAGAAATATTATTTATTATAATTGTGGGTATAGTTAACCCTCTCTCTCTCTCTCTCTCTCTCTCTATATATATATATATATATATATATATATATATATATATATACTGTATATATATAATTGTGGGTATATCTAAGAAATGGAGTGAAGAGAGGATTTGTTCAAGCTGTCTGGGAGAAAGGCAAACTTATGGTTAAAAGGCAATCAGTTGTGTTTCGAGTTGACCAGATTCTCGGAATTCTTTTCCTCGTGAAAGGAAAAACAACGCTTAATGCTTAATTTCTTATATTGAATAATTAATTCTCCTAAAAGGAGAAAATTCATTTGTTTTACATTATTTAGCGTCATTTGGTTTAAATTAATATACGTTTGGCTTTTTTTTCTGATTTTCATTCACATGATATGTACAGATGCTTATGCGTGTGTGTGTGTGTGTGTGTGTGTGTGTGCTTGTGTGAAAGTTAAGATTTGGAGTGAAGGGGGACGAGAGAGAGAGAGAGGAGAGTGAAGGGAGGCTTATCAGGGATTGAGTTTATTATATATACAAGTACAGATGGGTGGGGGTTTGGGGGAATGAGGGAGGAGGGTCGAGGATATAAAGAAATATATCCTAATTATATTTTAAAAAGAGCATTCGGTTTCAACGTTAAACTGTGGGTCTAAGTTACGCGTAAATATAAAATATTTTCATTGTAGAAATAATAATAATAATAATGATAATAAGAATTGATGTGAAAGGTGATTGATTTAAGCAGTTAAGATGTAGTTATAAGAATATGACCCCATACAAATTACGCATAAATATAAAATATTTTCATTGTAGAAAAAATAATAATAATAATGATAATAAGAATTGATGTGACGGGTGCTTTTGCTCGAATATCTTGGACGAAGGATTAACCCTCGGCCGAAAAGGTCTCTAGGGGGACGATTCGAAATGACCTAGGAACACCTGCTGGTTGAGAGACCTTCCCCTCAATCCCTGATAAGTCTCCCTTCTCTCCAAATGAAAATAAATTTATGTTTCAATTGATTAATTTCTTTAAATTTCGTTTTTTTCAATTTTCTTCACAGGGGAATTTGTGTTCTGGCTAATTTCAACTTTTAAATGAATTGTTTCGTAATTTTCATTTCGTTTCGTGACTTAAATATTTATAATAAAAATTAAGTGTGTAAAAATTATTTATTTAATAAACAGAATTTAATTGGATTCATCTACCGTCATATATTGTGGTACACTATTTAAATGGATGATTAATATATGGTTTTTGCTATCTGGAATACATGGCGCTATCTGGCAACTGAATACATGGCGCTATCTGGCAACTCAGCCAGAATAGAGGTTTATAAAAGACCGAGAGACGACTGACGGAGTCATTCAAGCTCGGCTCCCAGCTGAGCAAGGACCTCTGGTCCTTCTCTTTCTGGCCTTTTGGGAAAACCCCTTAGAGGCCTCTTAGGTTAGGTAAACGAAAATAACTTGGGGGAGAACTCCGCCTCCAAGTTGCATGCCTTGCAATCAAAGGCAACTACTCTCTCTCTCTCTCTCTCTCTCTCTCTCTCTCTCTCTCCTTCAGGTGTACCCCTACCCCCCCTTGCCTCAGCCAACTGACTGATTCAGCCAACTGGCTGATTAGGAGCCTATAAAACAACGAAAACTCGGCTGAAGTCTTAATATGCACTTGGCTCCTGCCAAGTGAACACCTCTCCTCCTTTCTCTCCTCTTTTCTCTCCTTTCTGGCCCTTTGGGGGGAATAGCTTGGGGGAGAACTCCGCCTCCAAGTTGCATGCCCCTTGCAACCCCGGTTGGCAACAAAGGCCAGTACTCTTTTTTTTTTTTTGCAACAACCCCCACCCCCCTTTGCAACAAACCCCCACCCCACTTGCAACAACCCCCACCCCCTTTGCAACATCGCAACATTACATAATAACTTGCAACATTCTTGCACTCTCCCCTTTTGCGGCTATACTACTGCGGGGCCACCAGCTTGACTTTCGTGTGAAGAGAGACCAACGCACGAACAGCAACGAGGTTAACGATAATATATATATATATATATATATATATATATATATATATATATTAGGCCGGGTCGAAATTTTATATTGAAAAGGTACATATTGTGAGGGGTTTGAATGGAACACAGGAACCCCCTCATAAATTAGTTCCCAGTTTAAAGCACAATTTTTAACTTTTTGACCTACATTGAAGAATATTCCATTTATAAGAACTTACTCTACATTCAGATTTTTTCATGACATAAATCTTTATTATAATATTTTATTTAATAATGTACAGTATTAGGAAAATTAATTAAATACAACAATATATTCAGAAGAAAAAATTAGAGCCATAATAAATGTGCTAAAATTCAATTCACTTTTTCATTGTTCCTTATCACATCAAAAGGGAATAAATTTTCAATATCATGAGGAAATTTTATTTCATACGTTTCTTACTCATTCAATTGGGCCTTCCATTCAAACTTGGGCAGTTTTCGCCTTGATTCTAATGAGTTTAAGATAAACTTTTGACGGTTGTCATATCCTATTCTTTCCTGACATGCCTTTGTTACTAGGTTCACTTCCCTTTCCACACTTTGACTGTGGCATGGAAAAGAAGCTATCTCCAGTGGCTTACACCGAGCCTGTAGTAGCTCATCGTCGCTAAAATTGTTTAGCAGCGGTGGAGGAGTAATGACCTCTTTTTGCCAATCGATCATCTCGGTGTAGTCAGTAGATTGGAAATTGGGGGTTCGAGGCAACTCACAGTTTCTGGTACCTGAAAATCCTGTTCTTGAAAGGATGATTTTCTGAATAGCTTGCTCCCTAATTTCTAGTCTTTTGTCAGTTATCATTGATATGAGTATATTTTCTGGGTGGGCAAAGTAGGCGTTATTCTTTAATACTGTACTGGTTCTATGATTGATCTGTGTTGTTCATCTAAATTTCGAAGCAAGCACATTAAATGCCAAAAGTTATATGCACCATCAGATGCATTAGGATGAGATTTTATCCAAAACCACCCTGGAGCATAGAACTGCATAATAATCTTTACTATATCTTGAAGATTTTTATCGGGATTTGGCGTTGAGCTATATAAAACTGGTCTACAGCCAAAATGCTTCGGAAATAAAAGTAGTCAATCTTTACTAATTTTGGGTCCCTGAATACGAAAATGATGCCTAAAATTGCCAATTGGCTCTATTTATAAAGATATCAGGCAACCTTGCACCCTACTAACTGGACTGCATCTGTCGCGTAATATGTAGACGCCTGTGACACATCGACGCATTGACTTTACTGCGCATGCGCGTAGTTATATTTTTTATTTTAATGAATTAATGTAAATATATACATATATATACAATAAAATGTAATTTTAAATTTATCTATTACATTACGTATTTGTAAATTATTTATTAAGAAATAGATTGGATCATTTTAACATATTGCTTCCCATAATGTTTTTGATATTAATATAAATGGAATACTAACCTAACTTAACCTTACCTAATTTAAAATTATTAAAATGCAATGTAATTACATTAATTTATTAAAATAAAAAAAATATAACTACGCGCATGTGCAGTAGAGTCAAGGCGTCGATGTGTCACAGGCGTCTACATATTACGCCACAGCATCAGTTCATTCGCGGAAGTCATACAGTGCACTCTTGTCAAACTCTTTTTAGTGTTTGCTTTTGAAACTGAATTTTTTTCAGCCTAATTTGAACAAAGATGCCTCGTAATTGCATGAACAGTGTGGATAACTTCTGTTATGTTTGTGGAGAATTGACTTTTGCATCACAAAAGCGTGCTATAACCGCCGTGATTAGGAAAGCCTATCACCTTTATTTTGGCTGTAAGATTGGAGATCAGGACAAGAGCTGGTCCCCACACGTATGCTGCAATACTTGTGCAACAAACCTTCGTCAGTGGTTGAATCGGAAAAGGAAATCTATGCCTTTTGCAGTGCCAATGGTGTGGAGGGAACCAACAGATCATGTCAGCAATTGTTACTTCTGCATGGTACCTTCAGTCAAGAAAGGTATTTGCAAGAAGAAAAAGTTGATTTTACAATATCCGAATATACCCTCTGCTATACGCCCGGTACCTCACGGCGAAGGACTACCCGTTCCTGAGCCCCCACACTCATTCTCCCTGGAGTCAGAGGACGAGGAAAATGAAGGAACTGCGAAACTTGCGAGCCTTCAACTTCACAAGACCCTGAATTTGTTTATAACTTGACATCTTCTACACCGCACATGATAACTCAGAATGAATTAAACGACCTTATCAGAGATTTAGAACTGCCAAAGAGTAAGGCAGAGCTGTTGGACTCCAGATTGTAGCAGTGGAATCTCCTCGCTGAAAATGTTAGTGTGTAAGTTTCGTGACCGTCAAAAAAGATTTTGTCCCATTCTTCATCATGGAAGGTGACCTTGTAGTTTGCAACGACATCGATGGTCTGATGGCAACTCTCAACATTATTCACAATCCTGATGAGTGGAGACTGTTCATTGATTCATCGAAGTTGAGTCTAAAAGCTGTTTTGTTGCATGTTGGCAACGTATTGCCATCAATTCCAGTTGGTCATGCAGTCCACATGAAGGAAACATATGACAAGAAGATGCTGCAACTTTAGAACTGCATAAACTATGACAAACATCAGTGGCAGGTTTGTGGTGACTGACAAGTTGTAGACAGATCATGGACTAAAGCCGGGATACACAAAGTATAGTACATTTTCTATATAAATTTGATAGCTGGCTAAGAATTGAACTGACTTGTAACTAAATACTTTTTAGATGACATTTACTCTAACTCTGGCGAGGCTCTAACTCTGCGAGGCTGCCATGAGATGATTGATTCCCGGCATATACTTATTATCTCATTATATGTTTGATTAGACTAGACTAAGCTACGTAACTCATTTTGTGTAAAATTAAACTTTTGCGGTTAAACTACTGATGACGTAAATTGTTTAAGAAATTGAAAAAAATAATAAGGCTAATATAAATGACGTATGAGATGTAATCTTACACTCCGTGACGTCAAAGCTATTTTTAAATCTGAGTGGAGGTAAGGCTATCAAAGCTTAAGAGTAAACCGCATGGGGTATGCATGAGTCATCCACACATTATGACGTCATTCAGCTAATGCTATAAACCTCGAGTGTGACAAAATAATTTGCACGGGTAATACTGACCGTGCAAATTGACACAAAGGTTATAAATAGTTTGTTTTTTATTTCTTTTATTGTTTAATACCATACAACTTAACATAAAAGGTAATCTTATTAACATAGGTAAATGCGAATTCATTTTAAAGGCTACTTCAGGGGTAAATTTACCAACATATAATCTACCTAAAACTTTAGACAAATCACTAGTAGATATCTTTATAACACTACGAGGGAATTGAGCGGTAACAGAGTTACCTAACTCACATCCAGTATTAATCCTACGATACATACGAAAACCACGAAAAGGGTTAAACCATTGAGTTCTAGGATGAGCCATAACTTGTTCAACACTATGAGTAGTATCAGTATTAGGCTCCCAAAGAGCAACATGGGGAACAATTAAATATGGGGCAGGGGAAATACCTACATTAGGAGCTCTATCAGCAGCTTCTTTCCTACGAGTAAAAGAATCCTCAAAATTAATAACATAACCAGAGGTATTCATCATAGGAACGGACTGAATAGATACCCCCGTAACCCTATAATAATTAAAATTTAAAATAGTATTCTTAGAGGCATCAGGCAATAAACTTAAACTTAAATTATAAAATCCATCCGTATTAACACCAAGAGTATTTTTATCGACATAAAAAAATTTCATTGATGCACAAAAAAGCCTCCTCTTAAAGCGTCTTCGAAATCTGATACGACGAAAAGAACGACCACCTCTACGCGAAAAACGATGACGTATTTGACGTTGACGATACATCTTCAAAATTATATTGAGAAAAGAAAAATACAACTACTCTCTGTAAAGACAAAAAACAAATGAAGAGTTAGGATGGAAAACCTCTATTTATAGATTCTAATTACGTCATGTTATGTAGAGAATCCTGATTTCGCTTAGCTGTTCATTGATTCATCGAAGTTGAGTCTAAAAGCTGTTTTGTTGCATGTTGGCAACGTATTGCCATCAATTCCAGTTGGTCATGCAGTCCACATGAAGGAAACATATGACAAGATGAATTTGCAACTTTTTGAACTGCATAAACTATGACAAACATCAGTGGCAGGTTTGTGGTGACTTGAAAGTTGTTGCTATCGTGCTTGGACTGCAGCCGGGCTACACTAAGTATTGCTGTTTTCTGTGTGAATGGGATAGTCGGGCTAGGACTTCTCATTACATCAAGAAGGATTGGTCACTCCGACACTCATTGGAACCTGGAACAAAAAATGTTCAGTATCCTCCACTTGTAGAATCGAGCAAAATTTTGTTACCACCCTTACACATCAAACTGGACGTCATGAAAATTTTGTTAAGGCTATGGATAAAACGGGGGCAGCTTTTAAGTACCTCGGTGGTAAATTCCCAAAGCTCAGTGAAGCAAAAATCAAGGAGGGTGTATTTGTTGGTCCACAGATCCGCGAGCTTCTTAGAGATGAGGAGTTTGACCATATCCTAGGTGGTGAGGAGAAGACAGCGTGGAATGCTTTCCGGTTAGTAGCAACCAAATTTTGTCGGAAATACCAAAGCTGACAATTACAGGGAGCTGGTGGAAAACCTGCTGTTGTCCTATCAAAAAGTGGGCTGCAGTATGTCTTTAAAGATACATTTCCTCCATTCGCACCTGGAATTTTTTCCGGCCAGCTGCGGAGCAGTCAGCGATGAACATGGTGAACGTTTCCACCAGGATATCTCAGCGATGGAGAAACGCTACCAGGGGAAATGGAGTCGATCATTGTTAGCAGACTACTGCTGGACAATAACAAGAGATGCTCCAGAAGTTGAATACAAGAGACAAGCAAAGAAGCGACGGGTTGAATCAATATAAGTGACTGCATTATACAGGTGTTACTAATCTATGGTATACATATATGCAAAATGTGTAACTTAAATTTTCTTGGAAACTGTAGTCAATCGACTGTTTTTATGGTCATATTCGTTTTCAACACCCCAAAATCCATAATAGGAAACACATTTTATCTCCGAAGCACAAACTTTTTCAAAATTTGTAAACCAGGGTAATCGAAGGACCCTGTTAGCTAGAGTTAGCCAGCGAGCATGGTGAAGGGTACCTGGGGATCGAGTGGACAGATCTTGAGAAGTGTCTCCAGTTTGCACTGCCAGACACATATCATAGAGATATCTTTGATCACTGCTTAGCTCCTTCACAACATTTGCTGGAATTTCTTTAATGTTTCCCTTTACGCGAGAATGTTTGACTACCTCCAATTTTGTTAAATCTGTTTTCAGTTTATTCCCAATTGAACCCACAAAAGTATTTGGACCTGTTGTTTTACCATTAATGGCTTTGTAGACGTGCATAAAAGGCAGCTCATTCAAGTGCAAGAGGCACACCAACCACTGCACTGGTCTGTTAAAATTAATTTCAACCAGTTTTATGGCGCCACCAATTTGTCCTGTATTTACAGGAGTACCATCACACAGTAAAGCTTTGATAGTATCTGTGCTGTTCGAGTCTGTAGTAATAGTTATCAACTCTTCTGTTATGCAGCGAGCAGTTCCATTATCTGGTGTGACATGGTGTACATAGATGCTTCCAGGTTCTTTCACAAAAACAGAGTGTTTTTCTTTTATCTTTCCACTTTTAGTTAATGTGTTATCTTTCCTTAAATCAAATCCAAGGCACTCCATCTTCAGATTTTCGGATTTAGACCTAAAAGTATTTGTTTCACCCATGCGATTTCTTTCTCTTTCTAATTTCTTTCTGTCAAGCATGTTGGTGTGGTTAAGGATCCCCATATCTTTTAAAGCTACATTGACTATTGCAGCTGCAGCTCTACAACTTACACGATAACGATCTGCTGTTAATGCTAGGTTTGTATAGGAGTGCCTGTTCTGAATATTCTTAGTCAATTCTAAATCGGCCTCATAATCTACATCCTGACTCTCTGAATCTACATCCATGTCTTCTTCGGTATTTTCTATAAATTCAGATGGTAAATCATTGGTGGCTTCAGTCATTTCTTCTTGTGCTTTTAGTTGACGGTTTTGTCCTTCTTGGGCTCTTGCTAAAGATCTCTTCTTTGTTGAACTAGCTATACGATCAATTGGTCCTAACTGATTTTTTCTTTGACCCACAAAAGACTCCCATTCTGCCATTGGTATTTTATCCTTACACCTGCAAGATTTCCTATCAATTCCCTTATCATAGCATTCACAAGAAATATATCAAACATTTCATCATACTGAGCTACTTTTAAGGCAAAACTTTCATTTCTTCGATGTAACGGCACCTTGTTCAATTTTGAGGCGTCTTCTATTAGTCGACTGACTTTAAGAGATACCTTTGGTGTTAATCGTAGGAAAAGAAAATTTCATCCAAATGTCTTCAATATCTTTTACAACAACCCTGTAACAATCATTAACAGTTGCTGATCCTTTTGATTTAGCTTCTTCACGACGGCGCACAAAAAGGTAGTGTCTCACAACATCTGCTTTTGAAGGAGTAATGGCTGCTGGGAATTCTGTAGGATATCCAAAGGCTGCATTTGAGGACTTGCTTCTAATAGTCATAATTTATATTCAGAAGTAAAATCAAATTATATGTAATTTATAATTTGTGATAATTCAAATTATAATTAAAGCAAGTGCAAATTATTTCTATTTATCTGAAAAATTATTTCTATTTATCTGAAACATAAAAATATGAGCATTAAACAAACAACTTATCATGTAACATATAACAACATTAAACATATGCAAATATGAGGTAAAAAAGGGAGGAGGGGCATGTGATAGGGGTAGTAGGGTAGCACGTGCTTGATTTTTTAATATTTTGTTAGTGATAAAAAAAACTTCTCACATAGTGTACTTTTTAAGAAATAACATTTTTTCTCATTTAAATATATGCAAATATGAGGGTAAAAAAGGTGGGGTACGTGCTAGGGGTAGCAGGGGTAGCACATGCTTCATATTTTAATATTTTAAGATGATAAAATGAAACTTCTCACATAGTGTACTTTTTAAGAAATAAAAAAATTTCCCATTTTCGACCCGGTGTGTGTGTGTGTGTGTGTGTGTGTGTGTGTGTGTGTGTGTGAGCTCAAAATTGATGATGATTGATTTGAAACCAAAATGAATTGCATCTTGGAAGGCTTCAGTTGTATTTTATTTCCAATTTATGGGCAAAGAATTAAATTTGCACAAATTAATCGTACGTACAAAGACATATATAAACGTTCCTAAGCCAGCCAAAATATAGAATCATAATTATTATGGGCTACATTTACATTTAGTCAGTGCTTCAGACAACTATCTCTTAATCTTCTATGGACCTCTTATATAATGTTTGTACCAGTTGAGTCTGAAATAAAGTGTTTGTTTGTACATACGTACAATACACCAACATCTTGAAATATATTTCCTGTATTGCTGCACATATTTTAGTTATTATACTTGGATCATATACATGACGATAATATGTATCAATAACACTTGCTTTTGAGTTTTAAGTTAATAACATGTCCTGATAACCATAAAATAACTGAAATTCCATATGACATCAAGATTTTTTTGTGGTGAATGTTGGAAAGTTATCGATTTTTGAAACTTTCTTTTTCAAATATTTTTAATGAGAGTAGTAATAATTTTTACAATGGGGAGGCCTGTGCCCCCTGTGCCCCTCCCTTATGTACGCCACTGGACACAATTAACTAAAATGTACGGAATTAATACGAAAATCCTTTGATAATTAATTAGCAAAAAATTATGGAGCACAGCAAACAATGTCCTTCCACTTCCATTATCACACACATACCATGCAAACAATTATAAATGCAAACAGGTTTTTATAATTAAATTTATTAATAAGAATGCTAAATATTTTTTAATATGTAATACGAATAACCTATTTTATATGAATAAATAATAAGTTCCTTAAAGATAAGACACGAGTCTTATTACTATATTACACACACACACACACACAAAATAAATTTTTTTTTGAAACTTAACTATGTAAAATAAGCGTATTTATATTCCAGACCAGTTGCAAGATCCTAGGTTGCATCCCTAATATATATATATATATATATATAATATATATATATATATATATATATAATACACTTCCTCTTTCACACAGAGTTTCAATCTAGCATTTTCTGGAACTTCTTCAGTTTAATGGCCCCATTTTTTAAATAGACTTTTCCAAAAAGATTTTATTAATTCTGATCAAATATTTTGTGCAGTTTTACTTTAATAAACTAAACTAAATTAAATCTAACCTACACCTAACCTAACCTAAAAATGGAGCTACTAAATGGAAAAAGTTCCTGTTAAGTTAGGTTAGGTTTAATAATCGTAAAACTACATAAAATATTTAGTCACAAATAAAATAAAATCTTTTTGGAAAAGTTTAATCCAAAAATGCAGCCATCCAATGGTATTACTTTACCAAACTTTCTCTTACGTAAAGAATATAGCGATATTGATATTTTCAAGCTTTCTCAAGAGCTGAAACGCAATTTTACAGAATTTAAAACCTGAATAAATATCTAATATATTTAAATTTTATGAGTATCTGAAACCAAATAGCTCCGATAAGACACCTAAAATGGCTACTAAAAATTTTTTTTTTTTGTACAATTATGTGCCAACACGAATTAAAAGGAAAATTAAAAAATATATAAATCTGGGGCAGGTGGCGCTTACTAAGGTTTGGGTATGGCCACAGACATTTTTCTTTCCTAATCCTGATAATTTTAAATAAAAGATAAAAACATTTTTTATTCTTCTGCTATACGTGCGTATAATGCGCCTCGGTGGTGTAGTGGTTAGCGTCGCTGACTACGAATCCACCGGCCCCGGGTTCGAGACCCGGTGATGGTAGCGGGCGCGCAGCAAAACCCAGCTGTTCATCTTTCCACATAATAAAAAAAAAAAATGGTTGGTAGATAAATGGGTACCCAGGGTGGCCTAGTGGTTAAGACGCTGGGCTGCTGGTGGGGCGTGGTTCGGATTCCACGTCAAACTATAGGTCTAAGGTGGGGTGAAAAGCTTGACCTTCGTCAGAATGAACAATTGGGGCGGAAGCTAACCAAAAGTTATAAAAGCGATTTTTTTTCCTTCATTTTCCTTCAATGTCTCTATTCTTAAACTAACTTCCCTATTTCTTATGTTATAAAAAATAAATAAATATATTTCCGGTTTTACTTAAAAAGGAAATCGTACGAAAATTTTTCCCCTGAGAAACTTGTCTGGACAATCTTTTCTTACTGGGTTTACATCATGATCAGAAAGTCTGAATCGCAGATTTACTTTTTATTTTTGTGAAGTTGAAAAGTTTAAAATGGATTTCAGTGTAAATTTAAATCTCTCTCTCTCTCTCTCTCCTCTCTCTCTCTCTCTCTCTCTATATATATATATATATATATATATATATATATATATATATATATATACCTTACCTTATGAACCTTATGTTGTTTCGTGCGTTGGTCTCTCTTCACACGGAGGTCAAGCTGGTGGCTCCGCCTCTAGGTCTGGCCTGGTGGAGGAGCGAGTTGCTTTCTTGCCCTCTCCACCGTACATAGCCAGGCACGCCCGGCTCATCTGGTACTGTCCTGAGCCAGGCATCCAGTCTTCTCTTGAAGACTTCAACTTTGACCCCCGTTACGTTTCTGAGGTCCTTAGGAAGCTGGTTGAAAAGTCTTGGCCCTCTGACAACCAAGCTATTTTCCTTCAGGGTTGAGGAGGTCCCTTGTCGGGCCTTTAATTTGGGAACACTACACATTCTGCCTTTCCTATTTTCCAGTGTTGTTTGAATGGTAATTGGGTTTAGTTTTAGGTTTGGTACCAGTTTTTCGATCATTTTCCATATGTAGATTATGATGTACCTCTCTTCTTCTTCTTTCCAGTGAGTACAGATTTAGTTTACGTAGTCTTTCCCAGTAGTTGAGTTCTTTGCAGCCATCAATCTTGGCTGTGAAATGCCTTTGCGTTTCTTCTAGTTTATTAGTTTCTTCCTTTTTATATGGGGACGTCAAAACTGAGCAGTATTCAAGTTTTGGTATAATCAGTGTTTTTAGTAGGGGAATCATTACTGTCCTGTCCCTTCTCTTGAACGTTCTTAGAACCTGTCCGGCGACTCTTTTTGCTTTATTTATCGCTATCTGATTTTGTGTTTCGAATTTCGCATCATCTGTCATTATTATCCCGAGATCAATCGCTCTCATGCTTCTCTGAATTTCCTGTCTATCTGGAGCATAATATGCAGTCTGTTTAAGTTCTTCTTTTCTACCATATCTCAAGAGCTGAAATTTCTCGGCGTTGAATGACATGTTGTTGTCTTCTGACCATTTGTATATTTTGTTCGTGTCCCTCTGCAAGGCCTCCACGTCATGTACATCGCTGATTTTTCTGCTGATCTTTGTATCGTCTGCAAAGGATGTTACTATACTATTGCTGTTTACTCCGCTGTCTATGTCTGTTAGCATGATAATGAACAGGAGTGGGGCCAGTACTGTCCCTTGTGGTACTGAGCTGCGTACTTCCGATTCTGATGATGATATACCTTGAATTTTGACGACCTGCAGACGATCACTAAGGAAGTTGTAGATCCATTTTCCCACTTTGCCTGTTATTCCCATATCTTTAATTTTATGTGCTATTATACCATGGTCACATTTATCGAAAGCTTTAGCAAAATCTGTGTATATAACATCGTAGTTGTCATTGCCTTCCAATGCATCTAGGATATTGTTGTAGTGCTCTATTAGTTGTGATAGGCATGATCTACCTGATCGGAATCCATACTGATTTTCGTTGAATCTTTCCCGTGTCTCCAGGAAATCATAAATTTTCTCTCTAACTATTCTTTCAAATACTTTGGTGAGGTGGGACGTCAATGACACTGGTCTATAGTTCTTTGCTTGAGATCTGTCCCCTCCTTTATATATAGGGAAAATGTTTGCTCTTTTCAAGATGCTCGGTATTTCCCCAGTGTCTAGGGATCTTCTCCATATCCAGTATAAAGGTGTAGCTATTTCATTTTTACAGTTTTTAATCAATAATGCGTTCCAATTGTCCGGACCTGCAGCTGAATGTAGTTTCATTTGTCCTATAGCTCTAACTACATTTTCTGGTGTAAAATCAAAGTCTGTTATATACTCTCCTTGCAATTCCTCTTCAAAGAATGCATTTATGTCAGGTATCGCTTTGTCACTTTTTGGGGTACTGAAAACTGATTCATATTGAGCTCTCAATGTATCAGATATTTCTTTTGGATCGTCGGTTAGTTCATTATTTCCCGTCCTTAAGGGCCCAATAGCGGCGCGCGTTTTTGTTTTCCTTTTTGCATAGCTATAGAAGTATTTTGGATTTTCCTTTATTGCTTCTACCGCCTTTTCCTCTTCCCTCTCTGTATGGTCCTTAATCAGGGCTTGTATTTCCCTATCGATACCCTCCAGTTTTTCTTTTATTGCTTTCCTGTCATTATCTCCGCAGTAACCTAACTTCGCCTCCATTCTCTTTCTTTTGCGGAATAGTCTTCTCTTTTGCCTTTCTAGCCAGCTCCTCTTTCCTTTTGGCTGTGATTTCGGAGCATATTTTTCTAAAATTCTCAGCGTTTTTTCCTCCAAGGTTGTTAACATTTCTTCAGTTGTTTTATTCTCGAAAATTGTTCTCCATTCTATTTGGGCCATGTGCGATCTGATTGCTTCCCAATTTATAGTCTTCGAGTTTAAGTTAAAGGCCCCGAATTTACTTCTTTCCACAATATGTGTATTGTCTTCTAATGCTGCCGTCATATTTGTTGATATCTCGATTAAGTTGTGGTCTGAGATAATGGTTGGGGTTATTTTTATATCAGCAATCAAGTTCGTGTTATTCGTGAATACCAGAACCAGGCAGTTATTTTTTCTGGTATTTTCTGTTATCTCCTGTGTCAGCATAAACTCATTTGTGAGAGCCATCAACATTTTTGCTTGTTCCTGGTCTTCTCTTGTGCCCCCCTTGTCCTGGTGAATATATATATATTCCTATTCACCTTTTTGTATTTTATAAATGGGAAGTTAAAGTCTCCGCAGATCATTATATTGGGGGATGGAGGGTTTATGGCCTTTATTAGCTTTCTAATGTCATCAATGGCCTCCGAGAATTTTTCGGTTGGGGTGCTTGGAGGTCTATAGATGATTATTACTATCAAGTTTAGTTTTTCTATTTTCACTGCTAGGAGTTCCACATAGCTGTTTGATTTACTTATTATCGTCTCTGTCATATGACCTTCCTGTACATATATAGCACAGCCACCTTTCCGTCTCGTCGTTCTATCCGCTCTTAGTAAGTTGAAGCCCTCTATATTTATCTCTTGCACTCGCTTATTAGAAACTGTCTTCTAGTTAAAAAAAGATTATCACGCATAAATAGGTTTTTAGGAAGGAGACAATTGGCAACTCTTTATTTCTATTGTTTAAGGTCATGAAATGTAGAAACAAACTCGGTGGTGCCTTAGACGTTGTTGAAGGTGTTTGTTTGAAAATTTTCCTATAGTTATTTTTCAATGTTTTCGGTTTTTGTTAACATTTTAGTGTGTTTCTTGAAAATTATGGGAAGCAAAAAGCAAATACCTGCTGATATTAGAGGCACTATCATTGCACTTGCAAAACAGTAATTTTCAAGCCGCAAAAGAGCTTGACAGTTGAAAATATCACAATCTTCAGTGCAAAAATGGTTTCCTAATTTTCTTAAGGAAGGAATTATCTCAACATCAGGTCCAAAATCACGAACAGGAAGACCAAAAAAGACATAGAAAAGAACTGATTCAGTTTTAAAACGATCTCAGCCAGCTCTCCTTCAGGATGTTAGTGTAAGGACCTACAGCTTCTTTTGAGATATCCAGCAAAAAACCTTTATGAACTGTCCAAATGAGAAAAAAATGACTAGCATTCTGCCGTCAATATAGGACTGGTCAAAAGAAGACTGGAACAAGGTAATGTTTAGCAATGACTCAACTTTTAGAACATTTAGTTATTGTCCACCTTCTGTTAGAAGGCCTCATGGTTTGAACAAATTTCACTCGGTACACTCAAGAAACCATAAAACAGTGTTTGGGAGTCATCGTTTGGTTTTTTTTTGGCCATGCTGAATGGTACACTATCTAGATCTTCTGAAGTCAAAGTTTCCCCCTCATATGAAAATTCATGATGCTACAACATTTCAGCAAGATGGTGCTCCTTGCCATATGGCACAGAAAGTAACAGATTGGCTGAAATCACAAAAAATTAATGTTTTAAATGGGTCTGGGAACAGTCAAGATTTAAACCCAATTGAGAATATGTGGGACTACATAAAACAGCACCTCTAAAATGAAGACACAAGTTCCATTTCAAAGGTGACTGAAGCAGTGAAGAAATTCTGGGATATGAGCATCTCCACTGGGTATTGTCATAAGCTGAGTCAATGCCATAAAGAATAAAACAAGTAATTAAAGTTCATGGAAATAACACTAAATATTAAATAAAGGGTAAAAGGTATAATGACTTTTATTTTACCTTCAGTTCTTATACATTTTCCATATATATTGAAATTGAAAAGGCGAGTGCAAACTTTCTGTGGGTACTGTATATATATATAATATATATTATATATATATATATATATATATATTATATATATATATATATATATATATATGTAATATATATATAGGATAGAACTCAGAATGGTCCCTTGAGGTTTTTCATAATACACAGAGACCGTGCATGGAACAAGGAACTCTTATGGGAAAATTAAATCCACTATACAGTAGTCCGAATACGTAATGGTAAATGACAAACACTATAGTTTTTCTTTTTCATGTTGTTAGCCCGACGTGGGAAACAGGTCACTCGCAAAGAGGCCCCAGAAATATAGCTTCCCTCACCAGCTATCTGCAAAGCAGATAGAATCCAGCTTTTGGACAGGACCTAGGGTTTAAAGCAACCAAGCCCCACTATATTTTGAACCTCAATATAAGCAAAGGACTCAGACTCACTGCATTCACGTCGGAATGAATGCATAAAAAAAGGGGGTAACTATTTTTAGCCAAAAAACAAAACTTAAACCTCAACTGGCAGAGTTGAGAGTCATGAAACGGACATGTTATGTGCCTTGAAAAGTGGACGCTCAGTTCTGCCAGTTGAGGTTTAAGTTTTGGTTTCTGGCTAAAGATACAATAGTTACCCCACTTTTTTTTGATGTATTCACTCCGACGTGAATGCAGCGAATCATTTGCTTAAATTGAGGTTCGAAATATAGTGGGGCTAGGCTGCTTTAAACCTTAGATCCTATCCCAAAGCTGAATCCTATCTACTTTGCAGATAGCTGGTGAGGGAAGCTAAAATTTTGGGGCTTCTTTGCGAGTGACCCGTTGCCCACGTCGGGCTAACATCATGAAAAAGGAAAAACTATAGTGTTTGGCATTTACCATTACTTATTCGGACTATAGTGGATTTAATTTTCCCAGAAGAGTTCCTTGTTCCATGCAAGGTTTGTGTGTATCATATATATTATATATATATATGTTAGCTGCAATAGGAAGAATTAGGCAATAAGTAAATGACTAGGCATTAGGACTAATGCCTAAAAAAGCAGGCATTAGGCTTATTTTCTAAATTTTCATATATGATATTTGACTTATTGCCTAGGCATTAAGATTGTAGATAAATTAATCTCCATGAATTTGAAAAAAAAATTTAAATAAGTTTTGATAAATTCTCCATAATTTGGCGATATTACTACAAGAGAATGGTAATTTTAAATCTTGGGCGCTGGAAAAGTTAGTCTTCCAGAAACCTTTCTCAGGTAAGCAGCGCCGTTTTTTGTTTTGTCTTAACATTATTTTTTGTATCATTATAATTTTAATTTTAATGTTTCCCTTTAATAATTTTATATATGATTTTTTGGTACTTACATATTAACGGGGGGGGGGGGCCACCACATGTTGATGATTGGTTAGGTTAAGTTGTAATATTTTCGTTAGTTGAAAATTTCTAATATATCATATTTTTTAAATAGCAATATTTTTTGAATGCTTTCTACTTCAAGTTCCTGATCGTACCGCTTCCACCCTAATGGAGGCTATAAAAAACAATATCGCTCAGGGAAATGTTGTTTCTAATGTGTAACATGTATTAATCATTGTAAATATTTGAAATATAAATCATTGTAAATATTTTTAAAAATATTGCTATTTAAAAAATATGATGTATTAGAAATTTTCAACTAACGAAAATATTACAACTTAACCTAACCAATCATCAATATGTGGTGGCCTCATGTTAATACGTAAGTACCGATTTTTTTCTATTTTTTAGACTTCATCGTGATTTGCGCACTTGACAGTGTGGGAGCAAGAACAATAAGTTTTGTATTTTGAATGCATTAACATCAAAACGTGCTTCAGAAGTTGCTTTTCGTCTCGTTGATGTGTTCTCTCTCATCGGAGCCCCACATATTCTTCAGAGTGACAGTGGGAAAGAATTGTGAATGAGCTAAAATTAATATGGCCGGACCTCATTATTGTACATGGAAAACCACATCACCCCTAATCTGAAGGCAGTGTGGAACGTTCAAACGCAGATATTCATGATATGCTCACAACTTGGATGAGAGATAACAATAGCAAAAATGGTCTATTGGTCTCAAATTCGTGCAGTTGCAGAAAAACTCATCCCTGATAGAGGGATAGGACGATCACCATATGAAGCTTTATTTCGAAAATCAGCGGCAGTTGGACTATCGTCTAATGCTTCTACACCAAAGGAGGTCCTATCTAGTCTGGAGATGGAGAGAGATCTTGATAGATTGATGAAGGAAACTGGCGCCGCCTCATCAGAAGACGAAACCGATGATAAGGACCCCCAGCAGCTCGTTGATGAACAGAAGCCACAAGATGTTCGGACCCAGGTAACTGACTATCTTTTACTTATTTTTAGTCATATATATTATTAAAAAATATTTTAAACATATATATTATTATTTTAGACATATATATTATTAAAAAATGGTTGTATACTCTAAATCTTTAAATGTGTATATGCCATTAATTACCATATGCTTTTCAGATGGAAGAGATTCGTTGCGTGGTATGCGATAAAGAGACTTCTGGTGCCCATTCTTGTGTAAAATGTTTGTCCTCAGTCCATACTATCTGTGGACAACAAATTGATGATGACTAGGAGGGTTATGGCAGCAAGGTTTTGTGCCTTAATTGTGCTAACGATCAAAATCGAATGCACCATCGTTCTCGGGCAAAAGAAAACCAAAAGAAGCAAGCCAGTTCTATGGTGAGGAGAAGCAAGAAGGCCTTAGGTACTCCAGAAGTTGGACAGACTGTAGCTATTCCTGTGCCATGATAGAGGAAACGGGGACAGCAAGAATATTTTGGGCAGGATAGTAGAGGTATGCATTTTCCCTTTCCATCAAAGTTGTTGTTATTTATATTTCTACTAGTTACAAATCTAGACATAAATAATTTACATATATTGCAGGTGAATGATAGTGGCAGAAGCACGATAGCTACCAGGTACGGAACACTGAAGGGTATTTATGGAATCAACGAAATGAGCGTCTACAAGAAAAACCTACTGACCAAAAATGATACTAGATGTGACATGACTGTCAGCATCAGAGAAGCTGCAAATCAACAATCGATTTCGGGAGGACAGGGCTTCTTGTGATGCCAGTGTGTGACAAAATGCAAGTCAAACAGATGCAAGTGTAAGAAACAAGGACAATTTTGCAACAGCGGATGCCACAATTCAAGTTCATGTGAAAACAAAGAGCATAAAACTGTTATTTTTTAAATATTACACTGGTCAACACTCATTTTATTGCCAATCATATTAGAGTGATTTTGGGGTAAATTTGTGGTGCTGATTCCGAATATGACATCGGTTTTGCTAGATTGGCTCTAATTTATGAGATAATTGGTACCCCATTGAAACACGTAAAAATGCAAAAAATTTAATGTTTAGGCGGAGCCTACTTACAAATCGCATTGAAATTGTCTCAAATCATACAAAAGTAAACACATGAAATACATAATGGCATTTTATTCGGTCTCACCATCTAGAATGTTCCGGTAGTTTCCCATATGCACGCGTTATGGTTACGTTTCCTATTAATTGAGGGTATTCATTATCTCAAGAACTAGAGCCAAATCGGAAAAACTACTTTCATTTTGGAATTCAGCAACCCCAAAATACCCTAAATTCGTATGAATTTCCTTGGCCAACGAAAAAAAAATGTTTTTTTGTTGACTTGTGTTATTTGTTTGTTTTATCGTCTGTTACGCCTTGTAGGCATTAAGCCTAATGACAATTCCATAGTTATAGGAATTAAGCTTAATTCCTATGCATTACGCATATTCCGGTGGTATAGTAAGGCATTAGTCTTAATGTCTAGTCATTTACTTATTGCCTAGTCTTTAAGCTTATTGCCTAATTCTGCCTATTGCCGCTAACATATATATATATAACTAATCTCCTTATGTGAAGAGGCCTGTTTTATATGAACAAATATTAAGCTCCTTAAAGATAAGACATAAGAGTCTTATTACTGTATTATATATATATGCTCGCGCGCGCACATACAGACACACACACACATACGCACACATACTGTATATATGCAACCTTTCAAAATATTTCAAAACATTTCAAATATTCCGTGCGATGATTCCTCATTTCACGAAGGTAAAGCTTGTCGCCCCTCATATATATATATATATATTATATATATATACTGTGTGTGTGTGTGTGTGTGTGTGAGAGAGAGAGAGAGACTAAAAGCTCGAGCAAATGAAATGTTGACCAAGCGAACCTTTGTTGAGAGCTTAATCCGTAACAGCGTAACACCGAATTATCTTAATTCTGTAAATAGAGGAAAACCTAAATGAGTGACGTAATTAAGTGGATTAATCCAAATGGAAATTAAACCTATTTCACTTGAAGGAGATTTTATCTAATAAGTTAGACATTGTGAAAACAAATTGTCTTTTCACAATATTACACTGGAAATTTACCCTTCAAATTATGCTTCCTTATATTGAATTATGAACAATATGACACTATACTTGTCTTGTGTGGGTCCAATATTGACAGAAGAAAATTTTATTATGGTAATAAGGGTAACTTTTGAGTGTCACCCAAAAAAACTACCACGACCCACTTTCAAACTTAAAACTTTACAAAATTAAAATTCTTAGTTTTATGGCTAAAGTTTGAAGGCATCATTAATGCGATCATGGCTATATGGGCCATTTGTTGTCTAGCCTGCTTTATATATATATATATATATATATATATATATAGAGAGAGAGAGAAAGAGAGAGAGAGAGAGAGAGAGAGATTTTTTGTTGTCTGAAACAAAAATATCTCCACAAAATTTTTGCTTCATTTATAAACACCCAAATTTTGGTTTGGTGTTACAAAATGAATTTTATCGATAATAATTTGCAGAACACTGATATTTAGTTGATGGAGCAAAATCTGTGTATGCTTGATTTAAGCAACAGTATTATTTAAATTAAACATAAATTATTTTAATTTTCCAGTACCAAAATGTCTAATTTATTTTCTTGATTTATTTTCAGTCAGAACTTCTACGCTTAACTGTAACTTAACTGCAGTATATTCACATTATATATACAGAAATAACCATGAAGAGAAAGCACTTTTACCTCAACCTGAGTCGCATCGATTTTACTTCTTTTACTGACATTCTTCACAAAGTACAGTGTTTTGCCCTTTACGCCAATGCTAGGGGTGGGAAATCTAACATTTTTTTTAGGACGAGTGGTTTCTGTGGCAATTTTAGCTGCTGAATACGAATCCGACTAGTTCTTGGACTTAAAATTAATTTTTGACCTGGTTCAGTGGGTTTTTTTCAAAATGGCTGTAAAAAAATCGATTTTTTGTTTTAATGATAAAAAAACCGCTACCCTTCACATGTAATATGTCTTTTTATGTTTTCATGGTCGCTGAACTCGAAAATGAACAAATGAGAGACATTAGGAGTGTGGTTTAGCAGATAGATGACGAAAAATTTGAAAAAAATGCCCGATCCATATCGAACATAAAGGATGAATGATGCCTCCCACTTCCATAACTGATAGAAAAAAATACGGTAATTAGTTGATAAATGCTTGCTATATTTTGAATCATGGTTATGTTCATTCTTCAATGTTGTTAAGTATCTAGTGTGTCGTAATATTGTTGTTTTATTAGGCTTACTTTAGTGTTTTGGCTTGTTCTGGTGTTTGGCTGCTTTCTCTTTTGTGTTTTCTTGTACTATGAATGTGGTGCTAATTTACTTTAATAATAATTGTGTATATATGACTTTAATAATAATATAGTATATATACTTTAATAGTAAATAATATATCAAATACAATATTTGATATAATCTACTTTAATAATAATAATATACATGATACATCTAGCATGACTATTGGGAGGGATGGGGTAATAATGACTTTTTTTGGAAATTGCCAACAAGACGAGTGGTTTCTATGGCCATTTTCGCTGCTGAATACGAATCTGGCTGGTTCTTGGACCTAAAATGAAGTTTTGACCTGATTCAGTGAATTTTTTTCAAAATGGCGGGCAAAAAAATAGTTTTCTCTTTTTGATGCTTAAGAAAACCGCTACCCCCTCATATGTAATATGTCTTTTCATATGTTTTCAGAGTCGCTTAAGTTGAAAATGAACAAATCAGAGACATTCGATGCGTGGTTTAGTGGTTATAGGCAAAAAATGGAAAAGAAATATTAATTTATTAAAAAATCATGTGCAGAAGAAACACAAGGCATTCATATCAGTTCCATGATGTAATTCAAATCATGAAATCATCATATTTACAACACATTGTTCAATAAACTATCAATATCACTAGTAACATTGTCCTCTGGTCGTAAGGCATTCTTAATAGAATTTCTCAATTCATGTACACTAAATTTTTCCATTTTAATTTTCCGTCTTTCACTTTAACACGTCTCATTTGACGAATATCTGGTGTGATGGTGAGTCTCAAATAGGCAGTTTCTATGAGGAGCTGCTTTTCGTTCAGTTTGTACAGAGCATCCAAGTTCTTTGGAGTCATAGGGCCTCCATGTTTCTTGCAATTTTCCAAAACCGCCAATATTTTGCCAGCTTTTTTCTTTTTGAGCTCTTTTTTTTTTTTAGTAGGGACAATTTCTTTGCATGCACAGTAGCTAGAAAGTCTTCCTCTAAGTTCTTCACTTTTTTTACTTTTTCTGAACCACTGGCCCATTTCCAGGATGCCTTCCTATCCTCAAGAGACTTTGATTTGAACGAAGAGTCTATCAGAAGTCCGTTCGTCACAATAACATTTTTTCTCGAGTGCGTTTGAATGGATGTGCTACCACCACTGGCCCTGATTCGGTTGTCAAGTTTTGAAAATTCTGATTCGCATCCTAAATTTATCAGAGGGGCATGCATCAAGTCTGGATTAGCGTCATCGTCTGATCTTGTTAAATAGTCCATACAAGACAGCTGATTATTTATAGTATCAATGACTTACTCTAGAACTAGAGCTTCAAGTTTATCTTTACAAGATCTGGCTTGTTCCTTCCTTACAGCCATCAAGTCATTCAATTCAACCATTTTTACCTTCAAAGAAACATTTTACTCCAGACCAAGTTCTTTCACTTTTCTCGTCATCCTTCTTGTCAATTCCGAGAAGCTCCATCATAGAGAAAATCATCACTTCACCCATCATTGCGTAAATTTGGGAACAACACATGAACCATTGACTTTGGATGAAAGTTGACACTGTGAGAACTATGTAGCTTGTTAATGTTGACATCTACTATGGCATCAAAGAAAGCTTGGATAGAGTCTCGCCTCGCCAAATATTCTTTTGCTAACTCGGTGATTTTCCCAAGCCGGTTTGCCACGAATCCTTTGAATCCATCACATTTGAGTCCATTATCCGCCATCCATTATATAGGGATACCGAATGGGAGGCGTGGCTGGGAGAGAACAATTTAGCAATTGCAATGAGTCCCAAAGTATGAATGGAAGAACCAGGAGAACAGAAAACTTTTTCGCCTGCCGTAACTTGAAGTAGATTGTGTACTCAGATTTTCTGTTCCGTGTTTTTAAACACTTTGTTTATAGCGTGATCTACTCTTAAAATGATATGGGCGCAGCACTTCAAGATCTTGTTTGATTCGATTTGAAGATGCTGTAAAAGTATTCCACATTCACTAGCTGAATCAGACATCCAGAAGTCTATTTGAGATTTGAGTTCTTCAGTAGTAGAATTTGCTAGTACGGCTAGACAACTCAATTCGAATTCGCTGGCTCCATCCTCTCCGGAATGGCTGACGTTTTCCATATATCCAGTTGTCAGCGACTTTTTCATGCCAGATGGACCAGCGATGGTGATGTGGTCAGCCTTCACGTTGTACAGCCGGTGGCCGGCAGCCTTAGTCGTATCGTCAAGTCCTACACTCACAACGTTATCCTCTTTGTTGAGGATTTGTTGAGCGACATACTCTAGATTCAAGTATGAAGCATCTTCCAAGTATTGCATTATTGATATCTGGCTGGGAAATAAGTCAAGTCTGAATACTGGTGATGGACTTGTAATTCTTCGTCTTCACTCTCCATCTCACCCTCAATATTTCTCATTATCATCTACCTTCAACTTCCAATCTTGATCAAAAACCATATTAGCTACTCTTACTATCACTCTCGAAAGCTCTTCAGGAGAAGTTCTTGTCTCGGCAAGACACTGGACTTATACACCGCATCAAGTTTTCGTTCAGACTTGTTTGGCCTGTTCTGATTTTCACTGTCGGAAATGCAGCTTCTTCTTCTTTACTCTTCTCCTTGCTTAGGTCTTCTTCCGATGAGCGAAGTTCACGATCAGTAGAAGGAACTGTGCCGTTGTTGGTTTTTTTCGAAACTCGGATAGTTTTCAGAATCGACTGAAGTTGCTAATATTTCAATAATTTATGATCCCTCTAACTCCCTTTGCTCTCTCAAATTGCTTTCTGTTGCTTTTCGCTTTTTCTCCGCTGATCTTTCACGAATTTCTTTCCTCTTTTTCTGTCTCACTCAATCTTTAGGTACTGCATTTGTACATATGGCCTTATACGTACCAAAGCAATTATCCCAATAAAAAGTCTTATCCTCATCAGTCATTTTGACCCCAAATTCTTCTGCAAGTTCTGCTTCGTAATCCTCATCGTCAGTTCCAATGTTGTAGGCGTTCTTATTGAGCTGATCATTAAAGCCGCTCGCCTTTTGGTACCATTCGACATTTTTAGGTTTTTGTTGGCAGCGTTCATTCTTTCTCAGTTTAAAATGTTCATAATCGTCTCTTATTTTTTTGGACACTGTTTTTTCATGCATGGGATAGACATTTTTATTAATCCAATCTCGTCTTATAGTCCAGTCAATCTAGGCTATATTTTTGGTCAACCTGGAAGTAATTGTAACAGAAATGGTTTCATCGTTTTTGACATCCCAAAATATTCAAAAATAACATTAAAAACTTACCACCATTGGGTGAGGCAATTTTTCAGAAAAATGGAATTTGCATTAACCCCCTCACACCCCCAGGTTGGTAGGTCAAAATGACATCATCTTGTATTTTTCGTCCACAGCTAACGTTTAACATTAATATTTTTTCTTCAAATTTTCAGTAATCCTTCCTAGATGGTTAGCAAATATTTTTAGTTGATAAAAAATTACTCAGTCCATAGGGGGCGCTCCCATCTCATGCTAAAAGATGAAAAAAGGAACATCGCGCTGCGTATCGACCGCGATTGTAGGCGTTATTGACCATTGCTCAAGTACTCAAGTAAAATTGACCATTGGACATCATAATCGTAGAGGCTTTGATTAGGTCTTTCGGATGAACCCCAACACCACTAGTCTATCCTTCATAGTTTCGAAGATAATATATATTTTCATATTAACGACGTTCACTTGTTTTGATTTCGTTTTTTGGACATAACTCTTGGATAAACTGAGATATTGATCTGAAATTTAGTTTATAGAAAAAATAGCATGCTATGTCAACTCAAATCAATACATAACGATTTCACAGGGATAGGCATTTTGATATAGCCTATGCGTGATGGTGAGTTAGTAAAAATCTGGGTCTGTATTATTTTCGTCACTGTTCTCTGCCTTGGCATTCGCCACACAAGGCTGAGCATTTCAGTCCATTCTTGAAACACGTACATCTCGCGTTCTGACACTCTACCTTGCAGTTACATCTGAAAAGTTTTAGTAAGCTTTCTGGTGCTGGAGCTTTCGAGGTATAAACTGGTAGCAGTTTTCCTCTTTTCACAGTCCAACCCCATTCTTCTGGATCAAGATCTTCCAGTCCTCTCCAAACTTGCACTTGGAGGTAAACACGCAATGAATGGAATGATGCAGCTGCGGATGTTGGAGGCAAGCTCTCGGGAGACACAACTTTCATACTTGCAGCAACTTTCCGGTAGAATCTTGTGACACGAAGCTTATCAAGCGAGCTTTCTTTTTTTCCGCCATAAACAATAAGCAACAACTTTTCTCCAGCAGTAATAACTTCTTCTCTTGTTGATGTTGAGTTGTTGAAAACTTGGCTTAAGCGTTGAAAGCTTTCGTCTTTCTTAAACTTTTGCAGGGCCACATCTTTACCAATGGAGAACAATCTGGACGTTGTATCACACCCAAGTAAGGCGTGAATAAGCAAGATTGCTTCGCAAATCTTCAATCCTAATTTCGATTTAGCGTACTTGATGTCCCACAGTTTGGTTTTCGCTTTCGATCGAGTTTTTTGCTCTGATGTGAAAAATATTCTGTGACCATCTACATCAGCATGATGGAGCAGGAGAATGAGTAGATCGGTATATTTTGCAATAACAACTGTTGGTTTACTTCTGGCAGATTAAATTGCTGTCTGTACAATCAAAAGGTCTGCATCACCAGATGATTGGATTGCTTTCATGTTTTCTTCGTTTATTTTAGTCACCAACATTACTAGAAATCTCTGCTTGTTGTCGAGGTTAGTAAGAAACTCGTCTTTCTTCATATTTAGCTTCATTTCTCCTGTTAAACGTACAGGTATGCCCTGCTTGCCTTTGGTTCTGCAAATGTGGGTTGTATCTTTGGTACAAGGCTTCCCGTCATACCCATCAAATACAACGACTGTTCCCTCTCCGTAATGCTTGGGGACGTATTCTACATAAGTTTTTTTGCAAATCTCGTTGTATGTTCTTCCTTTTGCCCATTGTACTCTGTGGAGTAAGGATCCTCCATCGAGGACATATGAAATATCTTTAGGAAGTGAAGCATCTGATTCATCAGGCGCAGTTGAAGACCAGATAGAATTTGCTAGCTGTGGTTTATTTGCTTCCCTTAACAAACCGTCTGTCTCTATAAGTGCAGGAGGAAATGTGCACAGCTCATACGAGAATGCTGTCTTCAAGTCTACAGCTGATCCTATACTTCTGACAGTAGTTATTAGACGTTGGAGTAATAAGAGAGGATCAACGGGAATAACGTCTTCATCTATCTTAATAGTTGATCTTGCTTTCATTGTTATGGCCACATCCTTCTTGAACGCATAATCTGCAACTGGTTTTCCGGACATTGAAGCAAGAATGTTGCTTCCAATAACCTTGGCATTGTCTACATTGACAGTTGAAATAGCAATTTCTCCTGTGTCAATGCTCATGAGTTCCTTTCGGTTGTCGAAGGGGTTTCTTGCCACAGCGTACGCCAAGATTTTCAATGAATCTTTGAAATCTTTTTCAAGTCGTGCCTGTCTTGTTTCTTTACGCTGCTCACTACTTTCATACGTTGCATCTGTAACTTCCTGCATCGCACGATTTATTTCTGCACAGGCTGGTGTCGACAGTAGCCAAACTGATCGTTGTACCTCAGTCATTCCTCGTCCGTGAGTTAGTCCACCTGTTGTTTTCAAACTCCTCATAAGAACTTGTTCTATAACCAGATCTGTTGAGAGTCCAGCCCAAAATCTATTACTTCTGCGAACAACATGATAGCCTTCTTTAAACTTTGCGTAAACATTTGGATGTGTCTCTTTTAGATTTAACATTTTTTGAAGATAGATGCGTGTTGACTTAGCATACGCAAAATGTCCAGACGCTGCGAAAAATAGTAGCATGCTATACTCTGCCAGTAAATGAAGAAGGAAGTTTCCTGTTCTTTCGGCTTTTATGAATGTGCATAGTATTTCGACCATTTCTATGTATTGGAACCACAGTTTTGCAATTCTCGAGGAATCTAAGCTATGTTTGTAGTTCTCCAGTTTCTCAATCATCTTTTTGAAGACCTCCTCCTTTTCTACATCTTCCGAACTTATTTCTCCTGAGATTGATTTATCAAGTAAATTTGAGATCTGTTATAAATCGAAGTTATCAGCAAAATTGAAAACATCTTCTGAATGAGTGTATTCTTCATCATTGTCTAACTTAATAGGGCACTCGTATATTTCTGACATCATTATTGCATGAATGGCATCTACAACTAGTAGATGACCACGAACGGCTCGAGATATTGCTTTCCCACTTAGCATGTGGGGCACCGTGTTTTCAGCATAGACAGTTTCTAACATTGTCTGCAGTCCGGAAGAAGTCATGAGATGCCCAATAGATCCAAGGAAACTCATGGCAGTGTGAAGCCCACCAAGTCGCAACACTATTTCTTTCAAAGAGGTTGCATCATCCACACTTTCTTGGATTTCAGTTCCCTTCCAGTACAGTGGCTGATCAAATGTTAGTACCGGTGACATGTTGTAGCGCTTTGCTTGCTCAGACACAAAATGCATGGTTGACAAAATGCACGATTCGTTCGCTGGATTGCATATCGATCATCGGCATGAATATAACGGAAGCCTGTCCAGGGTGCTCTCCTTTATGCACCATTTGCATAAAGCCATTCCACAGTGGTCGTTGAGGTTTCAGCATCCAGGCACAATTCCATAAAATGTTGAAGCAACTTGTTGGATCATCGGCATGAATTTGAAATTGATGCAAATTTTTGTATGTTAAGGCTCAAGAAGATTTTCTGCCCGAGCGAAATATGTGAGTTTCGATGCTGCAAATGTCCACGATCTCCTTTGATGTGACATCTATTCTTGGCACTAATTTCGTGGAAGCTACCTTGGGAGTAACTGTAACAATTATACCCATACCGTGGAATGTATTTAGACCATCGATTGTTCTAATATTGTGATCAACATTGTCACCAACATGTTGTATGAAAGATTTATTGTCAATTCCTTCAATTTCTGTCCCCTGATGATACGCCGCACTTCTTTCAAACATCTGAACCTCTGAGTAGGAAGAGCAAAATCCGTGACTGTGTAAAGAGTCAATCAAAAACCTTGATCCAAATTGTCTATACATTTGCACTCCCAAGCCAATCTGAAGTGGGGCAATTATTGCTTTTGGTCTGACTGCTTGCATTATTGCCTGCCCAATAGAGGCAATTCGTAGGTCACTGCTTTTGGCAACAAACATCTTTTCAAGCAGTAATCGTAAAGATTTGGGAAGAAGTTCTTTGCAACGGGCACGAGATTCTATGTCTTGGGTGGATGGATACATTGTTGAAGAACTATCGCTTTCTTTAATTTCACTTTTTAGCAGCTTTGCCGCAGTTTCAATAATGCGATTTTTTTCAGTTTCTACGTCATCTGATTTCTTGCTTTTATAGAAATCATAGAGAATATCTTTGGTTTTTGATCTGAATGTGACAACATTATGTTTCCCATTAATCTCCGTGACAACAATTTCATCTTTAAAATGCTCCATCAAACGACTTTTCAGCCATTTGGAAGTATATGCATGACTTGATGAATCTTTCAGATGATCTTGCATTATTGACATTATTGACATTTGTTCATCATCATTTTCTCGCAAATAATTCGCCACAAAAGCAAAGGCAGACTCTTGAGATTCATCATAAGGCCGACCCCTTTTTAAACTTTGAATCGTTTGTGTTACTATCGTATAGTTTTGGAATACCTTTTCCAATACGAAAGTTAGTACTACATGCTTGATGATACACCGCATCTTCTGAATGTAAATCATTTACAAAAGCTATACGCCCTTTTACATCAACTGCCCAGCCATCCTTGCGCTGTTCGCAAACTTTTAGAATACTGATATCAAACTCACGATTCTTGCACATCACTTGAAAAGCTTTATTGTCCCGTTTATCTCTCTCGGTGATGCGATTTTTGCAGAACAAACAATCCAATTTATGCTTTCTTTTTATTTAAGATGCAATGTTCTTCTTATTAATATATGGATCTCTACATGATCTGTGTAGTTTGTCTCTAGCTGTGACAAAGATGTCATCGTCTCTTTCTCTGCTAGCATTGCAAACACCCAATGCACCTTTTTATGTTAGTGTCACATAAGAATCACGGTCATCTATGACTTCTTTACATATTGCACAGGTTTCGAAACGTTCAGAATCCATTTTGACCTGAAACAAAATAATAGAATTAATTAATTTTATTGCAAAATTACAGTGTTAATTTTGTTTTAGAAACTGATTGGACCTGGAAGTAATTGAATTTTTAAGCGCCAAGTTTAGGATTCAGGCGTATTAAGAAACTCGGATCATATATGATTTCGCATAGCGACCATCCTAAAAATCCAAGATGGCCGCCATGGTGGGCCTACCGCCCACCTGACAATATCCTAAGCGCTATTATTATATCCCCTGACCCTGAAAATGTATGTTTAGACACAAAAATTGTGAACCAATAGTCATGCTAGATGTATCACGTATATTATTATTATTAAAGTAAATTATATCAAATATTGTATTTGATATATTATTTACTATTATTATTAAAGTATATACTATATTATTATTAAAGTAATATATACAATTATTATTAAAGCAAATTAGCACAACAATGATAGTACAAGAAACCACAAAAGAGAAAGCAGCCAAACACCAGAAACCAGAACAAGCCAAAACACTAAAGTAAGCCTAAATAAAACATCAATATTACGACACACTAGATACTTAACAACATTGAAGAATGAATATAACCATGATTCAAAATATAACAAGCATTTATCAACTAATTACCGTATTTTTTTTCTATCAGTTATAAAGGTTTGGAAGTGGGAGGCCTCATTCATCCTTTATGTTCGATATGGATCGGGCATTTTTAAAAATTTTTCTTCATCTATCTGCTAAACCACACTCCTAATGTCTCTCATTTGTTAATTTTCGAGTTCAGCGACCACGAAAATATGAAAAGACATTACATGTGAAGGGTAGCGGTTTTTTTTATCATTAAAACAAAAAATCGATTTTTTTGACCACCATTTTGAAAAAAAAACCACTGAACCAGGTCAAAAATTCATTTTAAGTCCAAGAACTAGCCGGATTCGTATTCAGCAGCCAAAATTGCCATGGAAACCACTCGTCCTAAAAAAAATGTTAGATTCCCCCACCCCTGCCAATACGATATAAAGACATATACTGTACGTTTGCTTCCAATTAGAACTTTATTAAATCAGTTTTTTTATGAAAATTTTTATATTTACATTTAAAAACTTTTTATTTGAAAGAAAATGAAGAAATGCACTTTTTTATTTAAACTAAATTAATTAAGATTTCCTTTTATGGACGGGTGAATGCGTGCATATATGAATGAATGAATTGCCGTTCAAAAATATAATTCATTTGTGTTTATACAGAACTCGCAATAAAATTCTGCAGTAAAAAAATTAAGTAAAAAAATATGCTGTGGTAATTAATTAAAGCAATCATTATATTTTAACCATTGCTTTTTTCATCCAAACGAAAAGTGATTAACTAGAAACTTGGTTTGTTCTTTTAAAGATATGCGATTTCTTTGTTATAACAAAATAAAACCAACAAAATACATTCGGTAACTCTAAACAAAGAAATTATTATATTTTAACCATTACTTTATTTGATCTAAACAAAAAGTGGTTTGATCTAACCATTACTTTATTTGATCTAAACAAAAAGTGGTTTTTAAGAGGTTTCAAGATCAGTGGGAGTTTATTGACAGAAATTCATATGCAACTGCAGCTGATGACAAGGAGATAGCTGATCTCATCAATGACCCAGAGCTAGTGGCTTGGGCTGAAAAGTCACTGACAGAGCAAAAGGACCTTCGTGATGACTACCGGGAATTCATAGAGCTCTCATTGATCTTCATGGAAGTCACTCCTCCACGGGGCATCCACTTTATGGCACCTGGTCCCATGCACCGTGCTAGGTGGATGTCCAAGGTAATATACTCGCTCAAGATCTGGCTTTTTCATCATCAGTTTAAACTGACAGACAGGGAGAAGAATAGTCTTCAGCAGATGTGTGTCTTTGCGGTTAAGATCTACCTCAAGGCATGGACTGAAGCTCCTGTCTGCATCAGCACCAAACAATGACCTGAATCTTCTGAAGGCTCTCCCTGCCTATGCCACTGTCAACACTGCTGTATCAAAAGCTGTTCCAGCCAAGTTCTCATCACACCTCTGGTACCTCTCAGAGGAGCTGGTGGCCCTTGCCTTTTTTGATCCATCTGTGTCCTCTTCTACAAAGAAGCTTATGGCAAGGGCAACAAGGGAATGTGAAGGAACAGAAGATGCTCCTAAGCGACAGACAGTCAATCCAGCAGCTATTGAGCAGCTTCAGCTCTCTTATCTTGTGACTAGAGGGTCTCTATCCTTTTCTGAAAAGCTTCATCTGTCCACTGACTTCCTAGACCAGGATCCAGACACTTGACCAGCTAGAGAGGATTATCGGGAGGCTCTCAAGGTTGTCAACAGCCTCACTATCACAAATGATCATGCAGAGCGTGGAGTTGCTCTCATTGAAGAGTACAATCATCTCCTGGCACAGGATGAACAGCAAACCCAGTATCTGCTTCAAGTTGTGACAGAACATCGCAGGAGGTTTCCCGATTCCAGGAAATCAACGCTTATCGGGCAACAATGAGTGGCCTTTGAGCGGCTAATACTCCCTTTTTAGGGGGGGGGGACCCGAGTGCTTGCGTTTTTAGGCCACCAGAAGTTCTCCTGTTTATTATTATGAAAGTATCCTGAATCGCGATATTTATCAAAACTTTAAGGTCACTGTGCAACTAGGGTGTGTCAATTTGGGAGGTGAAAATTAATTTTTGCCAATTCCTTCACTGAGGGGTTTTAAAAATATGTTTTTGGATGTGAAAAATTCAAATCTGCTATTATTTTTGTGATTGCTCAACATTTAGCTTGGTAAATCTACGTTTGATTAAAAAGCACATAAATTGCTCTCGGAAAACAACATTTATTAATTTTAGCTTCTCAAAATGTCAGGTAATGCTATAAAAATTTTAGTTTCTCTGCATAAAACATATCCTAGTAATTATAAAACATATCCTTGTAATCATAAAACAACATTAGAAAGTAATGACATCAGTAAAAAAAAATATTTAAACAACAAGTTTCATCAAGTCTTGCTTTGATTCGTTCTTGGACATCAGCCGCCGACTTGCTTCTTGGCCTCTGATATAGCCCTCACGTTTCTCATGTGTATACACTAGGGTTATGACATTTTTATAACCTCATGTTCCTGTATCATAAATCGATGAACCTTTGCCCCCTGACAATGAAAATAACAGTTTTGTCGATATATTTTTAAAAAACTTCACCCCAAAATAAAAAATAAAAAATTAATAAAATAATAAATATTGGTTGCTCCTTGGTATAGCTATTGCAGATGGGTCTCTGTTCCAGTGATTTTCCAGAGTATTTAGTGCTTTTCGGTATTGTTGCAAGATATTGGACAATTTATGATAATCATCAGGTAACCAATCTAGAATGGTGCAATGCAGCTGTCTCGAATATACTAATATACTATATTTGCTTTCGGGGTGACATTTTGTTTTAATTCTGAAGAATTAGGCCCTTTTTTATTGTTTCCAAGCAAAGGTTCATCGATTGATGATACAGGAAACAATATTTATGACAAAAAATTAAAAAGTCATAACCCTAGTATACACCCTGCCTGCTGCCTCTGTGACTTGTTTCACACACCTCTCTATTGACTGAGCATGACAGGGCCACTGTGGAACTTGCATAGGCTTGTCAAAGAACTTCTTTACTTCCGCTGTAGTCAGTTTACATGTCAAAGGAGGTTCAAATACCCCGTCAGACCAGTCTGTCAGCTCCAACACGGAAGAAGCACTGGGGTTGATGGAAGGTGTCTTCCTGGGACGTACAGAAAGATCTCCAAGTGTGTCATCATCTCCACCCCTCATGTCAACAATCTTTTGGACACCAGCTCTCCTCTCCTCACTGTCATCTGAGCACAAGAGTGTCTGGATTATCATTTCGCTGAATGCATACCATGCTGAGCGCTTGATGGTTGGCAAAACAGCATCCACTACAGCCTTCTTTTGCAGTCTAACTAACCGCAGCTGAAACAAGATGTGGCGTGGGCCTTCCACCCAAGAGTGTTTTACTTTGATGTTGAACCAACAGGGGTAGTACACACCAACAATGTATTCCACTATCAGTCTTAAGTTGTTGAGGGTTTTGCCTTAAGGCCATGTTTTGAAACCCATATGCGACAAAGCCTGTTTGCTGTTGTCAACCACCTTGAATGGCTCACTGGACCAATTTCAAGAAGGGCCAGATCTGTGGGAAGTTCTCCTGTCCTTATGGCCTGTGTGATCCTATACCCGTACGCTTGATCAGTAGAGAGATCCTTTACGACATTGTCACTCAGTGAAGTAAGAGGGTCTCCAATTGAGAGTTTGGTGAATGAAAGATCAATTTCAAGTTCGGTTGCAGTGTCTAGCATCTTGCCAATGTTACCTGTCCACTTGTTGTTAGACAAGGTCTTCCCATCCAGTGCTGTGATCAAGTGTCGCAGAGGTAACTCGTTAGTGCGGAGGGCACAAACCAACCAGATCAGCTTACGGCAAAGCTTGACCTCTACCCAATGCATGGAACCACCCTCCCAGCCAGTGTTAACATTTGTAGAATCACCTCCAATGGCCTGCAGGCTTTTATCAATGCCCTTCTTCTTCATGAAATCTACAAGATTATCAGCAATAACTTCAACAGTTTTTTTTCTCGTTGAGCCTTTCTCAGGAGTGAAGTGGTAGAGATATCTTCCACCTGGCTCACTGCACACAGAATAATGCTCTTCTTTGATGATGCTGGGGAACTGACGATCTGAATTGTCTGCTTTCAGCATAACTTTAGTTGTATCTTGACGGCCGTCAAAGGAGATGCAGTCAATTTCACCCTTCTTACAAAGATCATCAAATTCCTGATCCAGGGATCTCATAACTTTTTCTTGTGCCCTCTTGACTTTATTGTGATCAACTACAAGTCTCTTGTCTTCTTCAGTGATCAAGCCAGCATTCATAAAGGCAGCAGTGGTGATGGCAGCTGTGGCACGCAGGCCAACACCATATCTGATGCTATGCATAGCAACATTAGGTATTTCTAATGTGTTGTACTCTGGCTTTTTATTGGAAGTTGAAGACGTGCTTGGTATTTCTAATGTCACTTCATAACTTCCATCCTTTCCAACTTGAGCATCAGCTATTTGTTCTTCATTTTCATCATCAGAGAAAATGATTTCATTTGATGGCATTGAAACATCCTGCTTACTTGTCTGCTTATATTCAGCAAGCCTTCTTCTTTCGTTTTCTTGCCGCTTCTGCTTTTTGACTTGTCTGTTGTGCTCAGGTTGATCTGGCAAGCCAATCTGATGTGGTCCAACAGAATCAGACTTGTCTCTCTGACCTTTAATGAAAACAAGTTCCTTCACAGGGATCTTCATCTCCCTATGGCATGTACAGTTAATGTGAGTTTCGTTTTTGCAACCAGCATCTGCAAGGCAGCCAAATTCAGAGCAGAGGACAATTTTACACTTGCAACTGAGGATGTCAAAAAGCTTGTCAAGTTTTGCAATGAAAGCCTCTTTGACACGTAGCTTTCCTCTCCCAAGAGATATGTTTTTGGCCTGCTCCCAGCTCTCTTGGATCTTGTTTAAGATTGTGACTCGTGAATTTACAACGGGGGCTACAAAAGAACTGTTTGCTCGTTCCCACTTTTCAAGCACTTTAGGGTAAATGTCCTTTGCAAGACTGGCTGCTGGGTAGTTTCTCACATCCTCACCACTTTGTTCTAGGCCTGTTCAAAAATCAACTTTTTCTTATTTTCATAGGTTTCTGTACATTTTCCCATGCTTTTTGACCTGAAAAAGCCGAAAATCACAACTATTTTGACCTAGGTTGTTGGGAAGCATTGCCGCATGGAGCTTTAAATTTTCTGCCTTGAAATCGGCCAAAGCGCCAATTCCGGGGTCCCTTGAATTATGTTTTGCACTTTAACTTTTGATCTAAACAAGATAGAGCAACAAATTAGGTATCAAATGAAAGAGCATAAAATTAGTAAATAATAATAATAATAATAAATAAATAATAATTAATAATAATAATAATAATAATTATCTATCATTTTTCAGGAAACAACAGAAACTCAATCAGAATCTAGAAAACCATCTACAAGTTACAACTTCACAATGGCATTAAGCAAGGAGCTGAGGGAGCTCCGTGGGCGCACAGTTGATATCTCAGAACCTCCACGTACTGTCCACAGGCAGGTGTCAACTGGGCCATCTACCAGATCTCTCACAAACTTTCCTGGTTGGATACCCTTCAGCTTTTATCAGTGGTTCCCAGCTTCCCCCAACAGACAGGCGTTCCAGTATTTCCTTAATCTTCAGAATTTACCGGAAAATGCAGGGAGGCCCATGGTTCAAGACCTTGCATATGAAACAGTTGAATCTATCATCCCATTCTGGCAGATGGCTAGGATCAAGACAATGACCAAGTACAACGCAATGAAGCTCTTCATGAAACTACATGAGAAACATCGTGCTCTGGTGAAAAGCAAAGGAAGAGCAAGTAACCCTGGAGGAAAAAGAGGAGCATTTGTGCTAGAATTAGACAGCCTGTTCGATATAGGAGCTCCAGATGCAATCCAGGAAATACAGAACAACAGACTGTTATCCAGAGAGAAGAAAGATGAGGATATCAGGTTCTACGAAGACCAAAAGACTGAGAGGAAAGGTCATATGTCTGGTCATGACAAGATTTTTGAGACAAGATCCCTGCAGCAAGCAGCGAGGAATGAAAGACTGCAGCATAGACAAGAACAAGGTAAAACTAATTACTTTGAACGTTACAAAAAGTTTTAAGTTTTACTCCATTGCGATATTTAGCATGTACTTAACAATTACTGTCTTAACATGTTGTACTATTTTACAGCTGCAGCAGAACAAGAGGCAGTTGTTCATGTGGATGACATTACCTGGGGTGACTCAACTGACAACGACGCTAACACAGAGGACATGGATTACCATCAGCCTCGTCCTGGATGTTCTCACCATCAAGACACTGTGACTAGTGTGACTTTGACGTTTCCAAGGAAGGTCATGGAATGTGATGTCATCTGCAATACAACTGATCATCTTCGTTTATCAGACAATCAAGTTACTGCCATGGTTTCTGCCACCTTGAAAGCTGGAGGGGCTGATCTGGATAACTTCATCATCTCAACCTCAACAACACGTCGCAACAGAATGCTGTCCAGGTATAATATCAGCCAGAGTCACATGTCCAAGTTTTGTGAAAACCCCCCACAGAACGCTGCCTTACACTGGGATGGAAAGTTGCTCAAAGATGTCTTGGGCAGTGAACCTGGAAGTACCTCAGAGACTTTAGCTGTGCTAGTGTCTGGTCCACCTTCATACACTGAAGGAAAGTTATTGGGAGTACCTGTCATCGACAATTCTTCTGGCACAGCTCAGGCTGAGGCTTCAATGGATTTACTGGAGACATGGGAACTTATGGATAATGTTACTATCCTTGTTTTTGACACTACATCCAGTAACAGTGGAGTTCACAGAGGAGCTGCCAAACTGCTAGAGAAAATGCTGAACAAAAAGGTGTTTTATCTGGCCTGTCGACATCACATCCTGGAAATCCTAGTAGGAGCAGTTTGGGAGAAGCTGTTTGGGAAGGTGAAGGGGCAAGATAATCCCTGGTTTGAGCATCTGAAGGATGTTTGGACGGACTTGTCCAAGGAAAACCCAAAGATGCTGGCTATCAACAGCAAATGGCTGAAGGAAAAGAAGAAGAACAGTGAAGAAATACTCCAAGACATTCTAACAGCAGAAAGGCTTCCAAGAGGCGACTACAGGGAAATGGCTGAACTGACAGTCATTGTTCTTGGAGGAACGCCTCCTCGAGGTATTCACTGGAGTCGACCAGGCGCCATTCATCAGGCCAGATGGATGGCCAGAAACATGTACTCCATGAAAATGCTAATGTTTGCAGATCAACTTGAGTACGACGAAGACACCGTATCAAAGCTGGAAAGACTCAACACCTTCCTTGCGCTGTTCTACACTCCTGTATGGATGATGTCAATGTCTGCTGCAGATGCTCCCGTGAATGATCTAAGTCTAATCCAGGACATGTTGAAGTACAAGAAAACTGACCCAGAGCTTGCTGATGCAGTACTTAATAAGATGGAAAACCACAAATGGTACCTGACGCAGGAAGTCGTGCCATTTGCCCTGTTCAGCAGTAGATTGAGTGACACATTGAAGCACGACATTGCTGCCCAGTTACATGCCACTGAGAAGCCAGACAGCTTCAGAACAGGAAAGCCTCTATTCCAGAGAGTCACAGCTAAGACCACCCTGGTTGATCTCATTGGCCCAGAATCACATTTCCTGCTGGACACACTGAACATTGGATCCGAGTGGCTTCTGGAACCTGTCACGTCTTGGCCACAGAATGAGGACTACAGAAAAGCGTTGGACTATGTTAAGAATCTGAAAGCGGTGAATGACATTGCTGAACGTGGTGTCAAGATGATGAGCGACTTTGCAAATGTCATAACAACAGATGCCAAGCAAAGGGACTATCTCCTTCAAGCTGTGGAGTTCAACAGACGCCGCTTTGACAGCTTCAAGAAACAAACTCTCAACAACTGACTGTGTAAATGTCATTATGAAATTAATCATCATGTAATGCTTTCACTTCTTGATCGATTAGACTTGTGACAAAATGTTAATCTCAAATTTGTGTCATGAATAAGGCGCCTTGTCTGCCTTGAGTGTGAGAAAACGAATTTTGTGATATTTCTGAAATCTTTGTATGTACCAATGTGCCATTTCTTGTTCCAAGACTATCATAATTGTATAAGTTAGAAAGAGGATTAAAAACACTTTAATTTGGTGCCTATTTTGTTGCTCTATCTTGTTTAGATAAAAAGTTATAGTGCAAAACATGATTCAAGGGACCCCGGAACTGGTGCTTTTGGCCGATTTCAAGGCAGAAAACTTAAAGCTCCATGCGGCAATGCTTCCCAACAACCTAGGTCAAAATGGTTGTGATTTTCGGCCTTATCAGGTCAAAACGCATGGGAAAAAGTACAGAAACCTATGAAAATAAGAAAAAGTTGATTTTTGAACAGGGCTAACTTTGTTCTCTTAGCAGTAGCTCATATTTCAAAACGTCTCGCAGAGTTGGGAGTTCAGAGGGCAACAACTCTCTACCAGTTCCAATTAGGTTGCTCATATGTGTGAATGTCCCCAGTCTTGTCCTCCTTTTAGAAGCCATTGTAGGTCAATTCCCACTGGTTAGGATGGTAGCACTGACGGACAAGTAATCTTCAGCACACTGATGAATATTTTTCAACCTGTGAAATAAGCAAAAACAGCAGTGCATTATATATACAGCATATATAATTATTAATATAATAATTATTATATAATTCCACAAAAAAGTAAGAAAAGTCACTATTTTTATGTAGCTTCTTACCAAGCAAAACTAAATTATATTAAATTAACAAAAATATCTTTAGAATTCCTAAGTCATGCTGCAACTTTTTAGCACCCCTCATATTTGGAATTTGAAAGTTGAAAAATTCGACACACCCTACTGTGCAACCCCTAAAACTTGATGTATTCAAAAGATATTTCACATGCAGAAGTTTTACCTCAATACCAAAAAAAATTAAAGGTTAGGAGTAAAACAATTCAAAAATGTTTTTTTGCCCTTATGTAGCTAAGAACCACCCTATCCCATGTACATATTAAATTTATTGAAATTTTGGTATTCCCACCAATCTTTCACTGTTAGGTGGGGCAATGTACTATCCGAGTGTTTTGGCTCCTCTTGCGGGGTGAGACAAGGCTCCTTGCTCTCCCCTATGCTGTTTAATGTGTATATCGACCGATTAATTGCTTCACTTAATGAGGTAACAGTGGGATGTTGTATAGATAACACTAGATAACACAAGGATAAATAACTTAGTTTATGCCGATGATATGGTGTTAATAAGTCCCTCTGTTAAAGGTCTGGATCGGCTACTAAAATTCTGCGAAGTGTATTCGCAGAAACATGATATTCTTTTTAATGTTACAAAAACTAAGGTTATGCAATTTCATCCTAAAAGCTGTAATCAGCCAGCTGATATAAGGTTTAAAATGAATGGTGAAGTAATTGAGGAAGTACAAGAGTTTAAGTATTTGGGTCAAACTATTACCAGCTCCTTGAGTGATGACTCGCATATAAGAAAACAATCTCGAACCCTGTGTAAAGCTAAAGAAACTCTCTTTCGTACTTTCTGCAACTGTGGGTGAATTGCAAAAAACGTTCTGGCAGAACTCTAAATTTGCTGTACAACAGGTCTTTTAGACTTACATAAATTACCCCCGAGATGCTCAGCTTCGCAAATGTTTGCTACCCGCAATGTCCCGAGCTTCCCGGAGGTAACAAGACGTTAGCCCTGTTCAAAAATCAACTTTTTCTTATTTTCATAGGTTTCTGTACTTTTTCCCATGCTTTTTGACCTGGAAAGGCCGAAAATCACAACGATTTTGACTTAGGTTGTTGGGAAGCATTGCCGCATGGAGCTTTAAGTTTTCTGCCTTGAAATCGGCCAAAAGCACCAGTTCCGGGGTCCCTTGAATCATGTTTTGCACTATAACTTTTTATCTAAACAAGATAGAGCAACAAAATAGGCACCAAATTAAAGTGTTTTTAATCCTCTTTCTAACTTATACAATTATGATAGTCTTGGAACAAGAAATGGCACATTGGTACATACAAAGATTTCAGAAATATCACAAAATTCGTTTTCTCACACTCAAGGCAGACAAGGCGCCTTATTCATGACACAAATTTGAGATTAACATTTTGTCAAGTCTAATCGATCAAGAAGTGAAAGCATTACATGATGATTAATTTCATAATGACATTTACACAGTCAGTTGTTGAGAGTTTGTTTCTTGAAGCTGTCAAAGCGGCGTCTGTTGAACTCCACAGCTTGAAGGAGATAGTCCCTTTGCTTGGCATCTGTTGTTATGACATTTGCAAAGTCGCTCATCATCTTGACACCACGTTCAGCAATGTCATTCACCGCTTTCAGATTCTTAACATAGTCAAACGCTTTTCTGTAGTCCTCATTCTGTGGCCAAGACGTGACAGGTTCCAGAAGCCACTCGGATCCAATGTTCAGTGTGTCCAGCAGGAAATGTGATTCTGGGCCAATGAGATCAACCAGGGTGGTCTTAGCTGTGACACTCTGGAATAGAGGCTTTCCTGTTCTGAAGCTGTCTGGCTTCTCAGTGGCATGTAACTGGGCAGCAATGTCGTGCTTCAATGTGTCACTCAATCTACTGCTGAACAGGGCAAATGGCACGACTTCCTGCGTCAGGTACCATTTGTGGTTTTCCATCTTAAGTACTGCATCAGCAAGCTCTGGGTCAGTTTTCTTGTACTTCAACATGTCCTGGATTAGACTTAGATCATTCACGGGAGCATCTGCAGCAGACATTGACATCATCCATACAGGAGTGTAGAACAGCGCAAGGAAGGTGTTGAGTCTTTCCAGCTTTGATACAGTCTCTTCGTCGTACTCAAGTTGATCTGCAAACATCAGTATTTTCATGGAGTACAGGTTTCTGGCCATCCATCTGGCCTGATGAATGGCGCCTGGTCGACTCCAGTGAATACCTCGAGGAGGCGTTCCTCCAAGAACAATGACTGTCAGTTCAGCCATTTCCCTATAGTCGGCTCTTGGAAGCCTTTCTGCTGTTAGAATGTCTTGGAGTATTTCTTCACTGTTCTTCTTTTCCTTCAGCCATTTGCTGTTGATAGCCAGCATCTTTGGGTTTTCCTTGGACAAGTCCGTCCAAACATCCTTCAGATGCTCAAACCAGGGATTATCTGGCCCCTTCACCTTCCCAAACAGCTTCTCCCAAACTGCTCCTACTAGGATTTCCAGGATGTGATGTCGACAGGCCAGATAAAACACCTTTTTGTTCAGCATTTTCTCTAGCAGTTTGGCAGCTCCTCTGTGAACTCCACTGTTACTGGATGTAGTGTCAAAACAAGGGCAGTAACATTATCCGTAAGTTCCCATGTCTCCAGTAAATCCAGTGAAGCCTCAGCCTGAGCTGTGCCAGAAGAATTGTCGATGACAGGTACTCCCAATAACTTTCCTTCAGTGTATGAAGGTGGACCAGACACTAGCACAGCTAAAGTCTCTGAGGTACTTCCAGGTTCACTGCCCAAGACATCTTTGAGCAACTTTCCATCCCAGTGTAAGGCAGCGTACTGTGGTTTTTTTTCACAAAACTTGGACATGTGACTTTGGCTGATATTATACCTGGACAGCATTCTGTTGCGACGTGTTGTTGAGGTTGAGATGACGAAGTTATCCAGATCAGCCCCTCCAGCTTTCAAGGTGGCAGAAACCATGGCAGTAACTTGATTGTCTGATAAACCAAGACGATCAGCTGTATTGCAGATGACATCACATTCCATGACCTTCCTTGGAAACGTCAGTCACAATAGTCACAGTGTCTTGATGGTGAGAACATCCAGGACGAGGCTGATGGTAATCCATGTCCTCTGTGTTAGCGTCGTTGTCAGTTGAGTCACCCCAGGTAATGTCATCCACATGAACAACTGCCTCTTGTTCTGCTGCAGCTGTAAAATAGTACATGTTAAGACAGTAATTGTTAAGTACATGCTAAATATCGCAATGGAGTAAAACTTAAAACTTTTTGTAACGTTCAAAGTAATTAGTTTTACCTTGTTCTTGTCTATGCTGCAGTCTTTCATTCCTCGCTGCTTGCTGCAGGGATCTTGTCTCAAAAATCTTGTCATGACCAGACATATGACCTTTCCTCTCAGTCTTTTGGTCTTCGTAGAACCTGATATCCTCATCTTTCTTCTCTCTGGATAACAGTCTGTTGTTCTGTATTTCCTGGATTGCATCTGGAGCTCCTACATCGAACAGGCTGTCTAATTCCAGCACAAATGCTCCTCTTTTTCCTCCAGGGTTACTTGCTCTTCCTTTGCTTTTCACCAGAGCACGATGTTTCTCATGTAGTTTCATGAAGAGCTTCATTGCGTTGTACTTGGTCATTGTCTTGATCCTAGCCATCTGCCAGAATGGGATGATAGATTCAACTGTTTCATATGCAAGGTCTTGAACCATGGGCCTCCCTGCATTTTCCGGTAAATTCTGAAGATTAAGGAAATACTGGAACGCCTGTCTGTTGGTGGGAAGCTGGGAACCACTGATAAAAGCTGAAGGGTATCCAACCAGGAAAGTTTCAGTGAGAGATCTGGTAGATGGCCCAGTTGACACCTGCCTGTGGACAGTACGTGGAGGTTCTGAGATATCAACTGTGCGCCCACGGAGCTCCCTCAGCTCCTTGCTTAATGCCATTGTGAAGTTGTAACTTGTAGATGGTTTTCTAGATTCTGATTGAGTTTCTGTTGTTTCCTGAAAAATGATAAATAATTATTATTATTATTATTATTATTAATTATTTATTTATTTATTATTATTATTATTATTATTATTATTATTATTTATTAATTTTATGCTCTTTCATTTGATACCTAATTTGTTGCTCTATCTTGTTTAGATCAAAAGTTAAAGTGCAAAACATAATTCAAGGGACTCCGCAATTGGCGCTTTGGCCGATTTCAAGGCAGGAAATTTAAAGCTCCATGCGGCAATGCTTCCCTACATCCTAGGTCAAAATAGTTGTGATTTACGGCTTTTTCAGGTCAAAAAGCATGGGAAAATGTACAGAAACCTATGAAAATAAGAAAAAGTTGATTTTTGAACAGGCCTAACAAGACGTGCTCAACACTGTCTAATGCAAAGAATTAAAAAATCAACCAACCCGATCATCTAAGCTATCCATGAGTCCTGCCATTTATCCTCTAAGCTATGGACTTCTTGGTACGAAAACGTCTGTCTGTAGCTCCACTTAACTTCGACATTACAGTGTTATTTCTAATCAATTGTATATAATTATAATGGATCATAGCAGAATGGGTGAATTAGAACGAAGAGAGAGTTTTACGTGACAAATGAAATAAAAAATGATGGAGCTGTTGGAATTCGCATGCTGACATTTGTGTTTCAGGCCTCGAGACTCTTATAATTTCTTATGAGGCATATCACTGCTAACTAGTGGGTATTGGGATGTAATTTATTGAAAAGAGAACTAAACATTAAAAATACACATATGTACGTAATAATATGTATAATTAAGGAGGAAAGTTCGTTTGCGTCCTTATATTGTTATGTGTGTGTCGAAAGGTCACTGGTGAAGTTTTGGATGCTGATTGGCGGAAGATTTAGAGCTATATGATTGAGTGAAAATAATTCGTTTTTCCACTAAGAACCATCCATCATTTTTACATATTATATGCGAAGTAATAAATAAATAAATGATAATGTTCTTGTAATAATTATTTTACCGAGTGCATAAAATGCGTATTTGAATATATGTTCTTTAATTGAAAACATATACGGTAATTTTATTATAAGCCAATGACGCTTTTATGATGTTCTATCATACATAGAGCCGAAGTTACGTCAGTTTTGATGAAATCGCTTTGAAAACAATAGTATTAAACAAGCGGTAACTTGCTATCGCTCGCGACCGTTCTACAATTTGGCCCTCCGGGCGGGTAGCACTGTAATCCAGCTACAAAATTTTAAAAAACGCCATTACCCCCCATTACCCCCACCCCCACTCCCCCATTACCTCCACGCACAAACGTAAAAAACACTTAACCCCACCCCCTCTCCCCATTACCCCCACCCTCACAACCCCAATTACCTCCTCCCCTCCCCTACTACCCCCGGGCGGGTAGCAGTATATGTCACACAATGTGAAGCTCAAGATTTTCACGGCTGCGTTCTTTTCTGTAGTTTTTTCGCGGTGCTGGGGCCTTCGGACCCAGTAATTGTGACCTAGGACCGGGAACCTTGACAGAGCACATCGGCAGCTCATGGGGTATCAGTTGGTGGTGGTTGCAGAATTTTCTGAGGTGCCGTTTAGTCTGTGCACGGTTTCGAAGAAAGCGGACAGACACACAGACACACAAACACATTTTAGCTCAATAGTATATAGGATTTGAATGTTAAATGTAAGGGATCAGTTACTACCATACTTAATATTAGCTGCTCATGTAGAGTTTGCTTTGAATTGTTACGATCACTCCCTAATTTGAAGATTCTGATTAATGTGAATTAAAGGTTGCTGTATAGTTCATACAAGCGGTAGCTCGCTATCGCTCGCGACCATTATACAACTTGGCCCTCCGGGAAGAAGTGGCTAAGCGACAAAAGTTAAAAAAACGCCATTACCCCCATTACCCCCACCCGTCTCCCCCACTACCCCCACCCGTCTCCCCATTACCCCCACCACCACTCCCCCATTACCCCACACACAAAGTAAAAAACGCCATTACCCCCATTCCCCCCCTCTCCCCATTCCCCCCCCCCCCCAATTACCCAACCCCCTCGCGACCGTTGTACAACTTGGCCCTCCGGGCGGGTAGCAATGTATGTAGGAAGAAGTGGCTAAGCTACAAAATTAAAAAAACGCCATTACCCCCAGTACCCCCCTCTCCCCAATTACCCCCACCCCACTACCCCATTACCCCCACCCCCACTACCCCTGGCGGGTAGCTCTGTGACATATACTGCTACCCGCCCTCCTGGCGGGTAGCAGTATGTGTCACACAATGTGAAGCTCAAGATTTTCACGGCTGCGTTCTTTTCTCTAGTTTTAGGACCGGGAAACTTGACAGAGCACATCGGAAGCTCATGGGCTATCAGTTGGTGGTGGTTGCAGAATTTTCAAATGTGCCGTTTAGGCTGTGCACGGTTCCGAAGAAAGCGGACACACACACAGACACACAGACACATTTTAGATCAATAGTATATAGGATATCGCTTATATTATACATATATTGACCAAAGGAGTATTGCATAATTTACCTGCGATGTATTGTTAACTTTTAATCCATTTATTACGAAATAATTATTCGTTTTAATAATACAAAATGCAGAATATAATGACTGAAAAATTTCTTCGAGATTTGAAGTGGAAAAACATGACAGTCCATTTATTTTATGTTGATATTATTTTGTGTCTAAAGTTTCCTTCATTTTTGCTGTGCTGAATATACAGGGTGTTCATAAAAGATCTGAACGATTTTAATCTTTATAAATGTGATAACCCAATAACATACAAAGAAACAAGTTTGTCCATGTGACTCCGCACAGCTAAAAGTTTTACATACATGTTTAATAAATTTCAACATGTGCGCCATTGGTCGCCCGTACAACATCCAATCGATATTCAATATCTCGCCATGTGCGTTCAAGCATGCCAGCATCGACCATCGCTATTGCATCCCTGATCCTGATTCGTAGTTCGTGGATGCTGACAACCTTGGTCTTGTACAAGAAAAACACATTTTTAGTTGCTCTATTGCTTACACATGCTTCATGCTTTATATCTTATTTAGTATGAAAAATATTAACGAATCAAATCGTCCAGATCTTTTACGAACGTTCATTTACTCGAAATATCGCCAACTACTCGAAATGTTTGTCAGTTTTCTCTGAATTAGCGCATGCGCAGTTAAGGTATACATGACATAACACAAAACTTCTTTCATATGGTATTTTTATTATTATGCATGTATTAATTGCTTTTAAAAAATTAACTGTGTATAATTGTATTTCTCTTAATCCTTTACAGTTCAATTCCTGAAGAATTATTCTAGGGCTCTAGGCCTTAACCAGTTAAATTTCTGAAAGTAAACTTCGGGTAACTTACATGTTCATAATATATATATATATATATATATATATATATATATATATATATATATATATGTAAAAATGAACACTGAATAATCCCTTCATTCATATATTCTGATGATACTTCGTAATATTTATATAAGCCTTATAGTCTTATTCATATATTCATTTTGACATATCAAGTCCAAAATCGTATGACACGAGTTTGGATAAAACTTTGACTTGCTTTCTATTTTATAATTTGTGAATTATTTCCCTGTAAACTATTTAATCATTTTTGTATAAAACCCAAAATCGTACAACGCGGACACAAGTTTGGGTACATTTTTGATTTGCTTTCTAGTACATATTTTAAAATTGGTGAATTATTTCCTTGTAAACTACTTAATCATTTTGTATAAAACCCAAAATCGTACAACGCTGACACAAGTTTGGATACATTTTTGATTTGCTTTCTATTTTATAGTTGGTTAACTATTTCTGTTTAAACAACTTATTCATTTTCGTAGACTTAGCTTAATAATGTAATCTTGTTCATTTTCTGTATACATTCTCTCTTCGTTGTAATAGATGAAGTCATGTCCTGCTTAACGTTTGGCGTCAGGAAAGGCATCCGGCCATAAAAACCCAGCCAAAACCACAATGGTGAGTCTTGAGTCTTCAACACGAAATTGCGATGACGGCTAGGGCGTACCCCGTAGGCGACGTACAGAGACCTCGCCCGACCTCTGTGGTGAGGCGAGGGCTACCGCACCAAGAGCGGGTGCGGCTAACGAAGCGAGCTCGGGTGGACCTGAGAATTGCGACGCTGAATGTTGGAAGCATGACTGGCAGAGGAAGAGAGATTGTGGAGTTGATGAAGAAGAGGAGAGTTGGGGTGTTGTGTGTACAAGAAACACGCTGGAAGGGGAACAAAGCAAGAGAACTCAGTGAGGGATATAAATTGTTCTACAGTGGGGCGTCGGTTGAGGGAAGGAATGGTGTGGGTATTGTATTGGCGAAGGAATTGAAGGATAGCATAGTGGAAGTAAAGCGAAGAGGAGATAAGAGTGGTGACTTTGAGAATGAATTATGGGGAACATGTACTCAATATAATCAGTGCATACGCACCCCAAAGTGGATGTCCGGACGACGTTAAGGAAGCATTCTGGAGTTTATTGGAGGAAGAAATGGAGAGTATTGCCGAGGACGAACGAGTGGTGTTGGGCGGGGATATGAATGGACACGTTGGTGATCATAACGATGGAGTGGTCAGAGTGCACGGTGGTCATGGCTATGGAGAGGCAAACGTGGACGGTGAGAGAGTGTTGGATGTGGCTGTATCGTTTGATCTAGCGATTGTAAATACGCTTTTCAGAAAGAGGGAGGAGCATGTTATTACGTACAAGAGTGGAGGCAGAACATCGCAAATTGATTTCATACTGTATAGGAGGGCGCAATTGGCCGAGGTGAGGGACTGCAAAGTTATTCCAGGAGACCATGTGACGCCACAACACCGGTTGGTAGTCATGGATGTGATGTTGAAAAGAGGAAGAAAGACCCGAGGAACAACAGTGAGGAGAATTAGGTGGTACAAACTGAGAGAGGAGGGGAAGAAACGGGAATTTAGAGAGAGAGTGTTGAGTGAAATCCATGTTGATGAACAGAATGTACAGGATTGGTGGGTACATAATGCGAATGTCATGAGAGCGGCAGGTAGAGACATATTGGGGGAAACATCAGGTAAAGTGTGGGAAGATAAGGAAGGATGGTGGTGGAGTGATGAGATCCAAAGAGCACTACGAAGTAAGAGAGAAACTAAGAAGTTATGGGAAGAATCGAGGAGTGAAGAGTGTAAGGTGGTATATAAAGAAGCAAAGAAACAGGCAAAGAGAGCAGTGGCGAGAGCAAAGGCGGAGACATATCGGCAGATGTATGAGGATTTAGAGGATCGTGAATGACAAAAGAAGATATACAGATTGGCTAAGAGCAGAAATAGAGCGACAAAAGACTTTACACAGGTAAAACAAATTAAGGGAAGGGAGGGGGCGGTGCTGCAAAGAGATGAAGAGATAAAGGATAGATGGAAGGAATATTTTGAGGAATTATTAAATAAAGAAAACCCAAGATCTTTCTATGAGGATGGATTACCAAATGTAGCTATGACAGAATAAGTGGGGAGGATGGAAGTGAGTCGTGCTCTGAATAGGATGAAAAATAACAAAGCGACTGGCCCAGACGAGATACCAGCCGAGGCATGGAAGGCACTGGGAGATGAGGGGGTGGATCTGGTGTGGGATCTAATGCAGAAGTTGTTTGACCAGGAGGTGATTCCGGATGAGTGGCGGACCAGCATCATAGTGCCTATATTCAAAGAGAAGGGAGATGTACAAGATTGCACGAATTATAGAGGGATCAAGCTAATATCACATACAATGAAGATATGGGAGCGAATAGTGGAGAGTAGGTTGAGAGACGAAGCGGAAGTGTCAGTGGAACAGTTTGGATTTATGCCGGGAAGGAGAACGACAGATGCAGGTTTTGCATTGAAACAGTTGGCAGAGAGGTACAGAGAGGGGCAGAAGGCGTTGCACATGGTTTTTATTGACTTGGAGAAGGCATATGATAGGATACCACGGCAGGAAGTTTGGAGATGCTAAGGGAAAAGATGGTACCGGAGAAGTATGTTAAACTGATCAAGGGGATGTACAGGGGAGTAACAACTAAGGTGAGGAGTAGCGTGGGTGTGTCAGAGAGCTTTGGGGTGGAAGTTGGTCTGCACCAAGGATCAGCTTTGAGCCCCTTCCTTTTCAATGTGGTATTCGATGTGTTGACGGACAGGATTAGAGGGGAGGCGCCGTGGTGCATGATGTATGCAGACGATGTTGTGTTGAGTGGGGAGACGAAAGAGGAGGTGGAGCAGCAGTTGGAAAATTGGAGAGAGGCGTTGGAAAGTAGGGGGATGAGAATTAGCCGAAAGAAGACCGAATATATGAGATGTGATGTGCAGCAGGACCGAGGAGGGGAAGTGACATTGAGTGGAGAGCGTGTTAAGACGGTGGAGTATTTTAAATACTTGGGGTCAACAGTGGATGCAGAGGGGGGAGCAGAGAGAGAGATAAACTGTAGTATACAGTCGGGGTGGAAGAACTGGAGACGTATCAGGGGTGCTCTGTGATAAGAGGGTTCCAGTGAAACTGAAGGGAAAGGTATTCAAAACAGTGGTGAGGCCGGCAATGTTGTATGGAATGGAGACTGTGCCAATGAAGAAGAGCAATGAAAGAAAAATCGATGTGGCTGAAATGAAGATGTTGAGATGGATGTGTGGAGTGACGAGGAGGGATAGGGTCAGAAATGAGCATATAAGAGGAACAGTGAAGGTGGCGGAAGCATCTAAGAAGGTGCAGGAGGCCAGGCTGAGGTGGTATGGACACTAGGGTTATGACATTTTTATAACCTCATGTTCCTGTATCATAAATCGATGAACGTTTGCCCCCTGACAATGAAAATAACAGTTTTTTCGATATATTTTGAAAAAACGTCACCCCAAAATAAAAAAAAAATTAATAAAATAATAAATAGAAATTTGCATGTTTATTTCACAATTATTATACATAAACATATATTATATTATACAACATTATACCTGTACAATACATATTAATTATACAAATACAATATTATACATTTACTCTATTATTGTTTTAATTGTTTTACTTATTGCTTAAAATAAACCTGTGATTAAGGTTGTCTTTATTTTTACAGTTTACGTAAAGTTCTTGCATCACCTTAATGGCACGTTCCGCACATTGGTTGCTCCTTGGTATAGCTATTGCAGATGGGTCTCTGTTCCAGTGATTTTCCAGAGTATTTAGTGCTTTTCGGTATATTCCGGAATATTCAAGAAAATACTAGGTAACCAATCTAGAATGGTGCAATGCAGCTGTCTCGAATATACTAATATACTATATTTGCTTTCGGGGTGACATTTTTGTTTAATTCTGAAGAATTAGGACCTTTTTTATTGTTTTCAAGCAAAAGTTCATCGATTGATGATACAGGAAACAATATTTATGACAAAAAATTAAAAAGTCATAACCCTAATGGACACGTCAGGAGAAGAGAGGCGTATGTGGGGCGCAGAGTGCTGGAGATGGAGTTGCCGGGACGGAGAAGAAGAGGAAGACCGAAGACGAGATGGAGGGACTGTGTGGTGGCGGACATTAGGGAGAAGGACTTGGAGGAGGACGTGGTATACGACAGAGGAGAGTGGAGAAGACGAACCAAAAACAGCGACCCCATGTAAAGATGGGATAATAAGCTGCGGAAGAAGAATGTCCTGCTTAACGTTTAATTTTTAATCTTAAGCCTTTAATTTTCGCCCATGTGCCTTTTGTTTGTAATTCGTGATGGGAAGGCATATTTCAATTCCATTTTTAGTTAACTCGGCAGATCATGATAACATCAGATCTGTCAATATACGGTTTAAATAAAATATGGCTTCCTCTTGCTTAGCAGTTTACACATTGCTTCAGCAAAAATATTTGTTTTGTCTTTAAATGTTTTGTAAAGTAAATCAGCCTATTGAGAATAATAATAATAATAAAAACAGAAAAAAAAACATTAAATAATAATGACGTCAGTAGGAAGTTTAGTATAAAAACCCATAAAATTTCTCCAATGTTCATTCTGACTAGACTGATCTAACTTAGAGGCTGAGCATTAACTGTAACATTTTAGCAGTAAATTACCGTAAGAAAAAGTCTTTATCCTCTACGAGCCTTGCTCTCTTCAGAGAACTTGGTCTTTAATAGAGAAAAATAATTTCCCGATACGTTATAACAAGAATCGGGGAACCTTCAGAGAACTTAGTCTTAAATAGAGAAAAGTAATTTCCCGATACGTTATAAGAAGAAATCGGAGAGTAGTATAGAAGAAAACTACTGCGATTCCCTATACGGTATCAGCTACTCCAGAGTAACAAATCCGTTGCTGCCACCTAACCAGGACCCCCGTCAACTTCGAACCGACCAAGGCCATAGACGGAGGCGTTAAAATATATATATATACATAAAATGTTAACCCCTCCGTCTGTGGCGTGGGTTGGTTCGAAGTCGACGGAGGTTCTGGTTAGGAGGCAGCAACGGATTTGTTACTTGCTGTACTTTCTTCTACACTACTCCCCGAGTTCTTCTATAGTGGCTCGGAGGATTCTGAGAGGCTTATTAAGTTCTCTATTTAAGGAAAGAACCTTCAAATTATTTGTAATTGCGACACCTTCGCGAGCGCAGGGGAAATTTGTGGAATTTACGCTGGGACCGTTCGAGATACGGTAGCCTGAAAAGAAGAGACAGTATTATGAAATAGTCTTCCTAAACGCGCAGGTCCAACGTCATTAAGATGGAGTCCATCTCCGAGGAACAAGTCCCTCCTGCTGTAGAAACTGTTCCAAAAATTCGCAAAATGCACTCCTTCCTGTTGGCAAAGAGACTTTAGGTTATTGTTAATATAGGTCGCCTTGCTGTAGAAATCGTTACGTTGGATAATTCGAGGAAGTATACCTGTTAAAATAATCTTATTAGTTTTTTCCTTTAATCGCTCTAGTAAGTCCCTATACCTAGCCAGCAGTTCTTCCGAGCTAGAATTTAAAACGTTATTAGTACCGACATGAATAACATGCGTTGTGTCCTCGGCGGTACCGTCTGCAAAATGGTCAACACTATTAGTTATATCCTCCACCCTTGCACCAACGTAGCAGTAACGGCGCCTACGACGAGGGTTTCTCCCACAGAATTCCTCGAGCTGCCCTCGAACAATGGAATCGCCGACGAGTCGTATTTCCGGTTCATCAGCATCTTCGAAACCTAAAACAGAAAACTTATTGTTTGTTATTACTGGTAGACAGGTCTTTGCTTTTCTCAATGGGGCTCCATTTCGCACTCGAACGAAGGGTTGGGAACTAGGGGAAGAGAGAGGGCTATTAGTACTGTTTATATTATCGTAGAAAATGAGGCAGGAGGGATCGTAACTGGAGTCTCAAGCGATTCTAATTTTGCCGTCAGGAGCATCACCCTTTCTTCAAGCCTCACTCTGGCCTCCCTCTCACGTTCTAACTCGTTCCTCAGGACTTCCATGCTTGAGCACCACCTGCAAACTAACTGTTCATTATTATTAGTCATTGTAAACGCGTAAGCGGCAAATTTCCCTTCACAGCGACTGCAAGTACTTGACCGGGGTGCCATGCTTTTAATTAGTTAAAAAACAAAACAAACAAAAAACGAGCGTTTGGAAATTAATAAATTACAGCGTAGGTCTACCGCGTGCTTATTGTGCCGTCACCTGCCAAAACCACAAAAATGTTCTTGTAAACGCAGAAACAGGTTCTTGTAACACAAATTTATACTAAATGAATAAATAATTAAGGTACCGAGGAAAGATCTGTAAAAGAAAGAGTATTAATAGTACTTATCTGTCCGCGATTCGAGACTTTTTTCCCACGGTGTGCAACCACACTCTACCTGATGTCCCGAAGGAAGAGAAAATGAACCTTATGAAGCACGTTTTCTGATAGATTTGAAAAACAAACAAGGCAAGCTACGTGAACTAGCGTTGGTTTAATCAAATAATAGGGTACTGAATAAAGTCAATAAATGAAATATATTCGTTAAAGAAAGATTAGTAAAAAAGTAATTTAGTTAAGAATGCACCAAACACTATTATTTTTTTAAAGACACCATCTAAAACCACTTATTCAATTGATAACACTGGACACTCGATAAAACAACGCTGTTCACAAGGAAAGACTGATCACAACTGAGAATATATATATGAATATATATATATATATATATATTATATATATATATATTATATAATATATATAATGTTATAATGTTTCAGACCAACAAAGACCCTAGGATCGACTCATGGCTGGTCTACCTAACTGCGTTCGTAATTGTGTATTGTGCATGTCCTCCGTGGTAGCGGAGGGGACCTACAATTATACGTGGGTTACGAACCACAAGAACTTAAGAATATGAGAAATTTTTATAGTGGGCATACTAGGGGCCACTTCGGTCCATCGAGGTGGCTGCACTATGCAGAAAAAGCCTGTACATTGGCAACAACCAATTTTTAAAAACTAAATAATTATCAATTTAAAACTAATTAATTATCAATTTAAAACTAAAGATAGAATCTCTCGATCCAGAGGATCAAGTCATAATAGACTACTATCCACAAATATGTTACACTCTGTATCTATTTATAACCGACATGCAAATATATCAGATCCAAAGAATCCAGTCAATTTCATTACGGTATCCATCACTACCAGTACCTTGCCAACTAAAAATAAGTCACGGTCCATATCAATTGCGGACCAAGTCACTATTTAAAACCATATACATTACCATATATACACTTACGAGGAAAAGTGTAGGTGTGGCTGTGAAGACTGTACAGTAGGGTGGATCGATTTTACATTTTTTTCGATTTCCATATTCTAATAGAGACAAAAACTTGCGCATGCATGTGAAAATAGCCTCTGCAAAATCTTAGCTTAATAGGTAATCATCTTCTGCCCCCGGCAGAGCGATGAAAATCATATTTTAGTAGTCAAAAACGTATTTTTCTTATAATTTTTAAAATATTTCAATATGCATCAAAATTATTCCTAATAACTATAAAGTCGATGAAAAAGACTTCATATGATCGTTTTTCCAAGCGCGTTGTCCTACGTTAATATCTTTTGCCCCCGGCAACAACGTCAAATGTTGAAAAAATAGGTAATTTATATACATATTTTCAGATCGGCTCTTTGTCTTAAATAATGCATTTATATATTTCCCGTAGCATTTATATCGTTGCTTAGGCATGAAATAACACACACGCAAAATTTTATGACTCTAGAGTAATATCTTCTGTCCCCGAGAAAAGTCTAAATGTGGATTATAATTACGTTAATGCGATGTTATAAGTACGATAAGTACTAAGTACAGCTCCTCGCTTGCTAATTTTATAAAATTAGCAACCCAGAACTCACCACGAGGAGGTGGCTGTACGTCGAGTTCCACCCTATCCAGCCCCAACCACCCTTCCTTTGGCTGCATGTCGATTTACATACGGTAATCTTTCTTAGAATCAAATCGTGGAATTTTTGTTCGGGAGTGAAGACGGGAGCGGATGAATCCGTCCCTCTCTTCTATTCCACTTACACTGGCAGAGGCTTCGGTTACTAATTTGATGAGTCTCTCGACCCCTTGAGTATGACAAGGGAATAGTGGGATCAGTCCATCAGGCTGGTCTCCCGTCTCAACAAACTCTTTTATTCGGGTATCAGGTATTGTTTTTGTAACGGGGTGTTCGGTCACCTCAGCCGTTTGCCAGTTGATCATTTCGTAATAGTTTTGACTATCGTAGAGCAGCTCAGGCATGGCGAAGGCTCGAATTTCCCCCGCTAGTGATTGTTTTGATCGTGCTTTTAATATTCTTCTCCATCCCAATTCTCTTATGTGTTGCTCATCGGCATGTAGCATGGAGATCAAAAAATTTCTGGGTGAGCAAAGAAAGAATTTCTACGGAGGACTTTGTTGACGATTGTCTTAGATCTTTGAGGCATGGTCTGAGAGAGACGCATCATTTCGAAAAAATGTTTTGCGCCCTCAGTGAAACGAGTTTTTCTTTATCTTAAACCAAATTGGTGCGTAAACTGTCATAATGAATCGCACAATTTCGTTGAAGGTGCTGGAGGGTTCACTGGTTGAAATATAGAGGCGCAGAAATCTATTTGCTGTTGTCAGCCACCTGGAATGCGCCATGTTACCTGGATTTCGAGCCGCGAGAGCTGAAGAGCAGCTACCGCTCGACACTGCTCTGTAGATGCCTAACAAATATTTTTGGTCAGTGCTCAACTCGGCATCATCTATGTCAATGTCGGGAGATGGAATGGCATCGAATTCTGTAATTGGAAGTTTTTCGCAGTCGTTCAGTTGTTTTCCAACTGGTCCAGTAAAGCCCATTGGCCCAGTTGTTTTGCCGTCCAAGTCTTGAATGAGGTGTCGCAGTGATAATTCATTACCGTGTAATAGGCATATGATCCACTGAACTGGCCTTTGTAGTTTCATTTCAATCATACGAATGGCTCCACCCTTTCGACCCGTGTTCACTGCGGTACCATCACAGCCGATAGCCACAATGTCGTCCGTGCTAATATTGTTAGTCTGCTGCTGCTGCTGGCAGCGCTCACCAGAGATGACCTTTAAACCCTAGCCTAGAGTCATAAAATTTTGCGTGTGTGTTATTTCATGCCTAAGCAACGATATAAATGCTATGGGAAATATATAAATGCATTATTTAAGACAAAGAACCGATCTGAAAATATGTATATAAATTACCTATTTTTTCAACATTTGACGTTGTTGCCGGGGGCAAAAGATATTAACGTAGGACAACGCGCTTGGAAAAACGATCATATGAGGTCTTTTTCATCGACTTTATAGTTATTAGGAATAATTTTGATGCATATTGAAATATTTTAAAAATTATAAGAAAAATATGTTTTTGACTACTAAAATATGATTTTCATCGCTCTGCCGGGGGTAGAAGATGATTACCTATTAAGCTAAGATTTTGCAGAGGCTATTTTCTCATGCATGCGCAAGTTTTTGTCTCTATTAGAATATGGACATCGAAAAAAATGTAAAATCGATCCACCCTACTGTACAGTAATGTAGAATGTGAGTGCACCCATTTTTGTTCTCATATTTAAAGGTGTTTGTGGGGCAAGTGAAGATCATGAGTTTTTCAATACCTCACAGTACTATGGGGGGCACCGTTCGGCAGAGGAATCTCTTTAAATGGGGTGTTTAAGGACAGACAGTATCCCCTAACCCAAGATGCTGCCTCCCTATATCCCACAACACTTGTGTTGAGCTGTGGGATCTATCACCACAAAGCCTCAATTTTTCTACCTTAAACTTTACCCAATCTATCAACATATGCGTCTAATCGATTTTTAAACATGTTTATAGGGTGCTCTTCCAATATGTGCTCTACCTTAAAATTTACATTCCAATACGTGATCTACCTTAGATTATTCGGATTACCAGCAGGTACGTTAGTTAGCCTTATAAGGCTAACTAACGAAAATATCACGACTTAACCTAACCAATCGTCAAGGGCGTATAGTTGACCTAACGATTGGTTAGGTTAAGTCATGATATTTTCGTTAGTTAGCCTTATAAGGCTAGTTTCACGGTAGAGCACGTATTGGAATATGGTAGATCACAGTTTCGCGGTAGAGCACATATTGGAAGAGCACCGTTTATAGACGTGCTACTAATTACTTCTACCGGAATACTATTCCAGCTATTTACTATTCTCTGCGTAAAAAAGTTTTTGGCAACTGTTGTCTCGAACCTTCTACTTGTCAACTTACACCCGCTATTTCTAGTCCTATTATATTGAGATATTTCGAAAAAGCTATCTCTATCTACGTTATCGAACCCATTCACAATTTTGAAAACCTGGATTAGATCACCCCTTAACCTCCGAGTCTCGAGTGTAGTCAATTTTAACTCCTTAAGCCTATCCTCGTACGACTTTGACCTAAGCGACGGAATCATCTTAGTTGCTCGTCTTTGAACTCTTTCGATTTTGTCTATATCTTTGCGCATATGCGGATTCCAAAATTGGACCGCGTACTCCAAATGGGGTCTAACTAATGATTTATAAAGAGGAACTATAATATCGCGCGATTTGTACTCAAAATTCCGAGCTGTAAAACCTAACACTTTGTTCGCCTTATTGACCGCTGCTGTACTTTGTTTCGCTACTTTTAAATCACCAGTGACTATAACTCCTAAATCTTTTTCCTGCTCTACGCTTGTTAAATCTTTCCCTGACATACTTTACGCAAAATTACCGTTACGCGAACCTATATGTAAAATTTTGCATTTATCGACGTTAAATCTCATTTGCCATGTGACTGACCAATCAACGATTTTATTAAGATCTTCCTGGATTTTACCTCTATCTTCGTCATTAATCGCCCTACCACCCAGCTTCGTGTCATCCGCAAACTTTGAAACTGTACTGACTAGGCAGACATCTAAATCGTTAATATATATAAGAAAAAGCAAGGGGCCCAATACAGAACCCTGAGGAACGCCACTCACTACATTAGCCCAACACGACTCCGCTCCATCAACGACCACCCTCTGTTTCCTACCTCGCAACCACTCTTCTAGCCAATTTATTACTACACCCCTGATTCCATGAGCCTTAGTTTTTTCAATGAGTCTTTTGTGCGGCACGGTGTCAAACGCTTTTTGAAAATCTAAATACACTACATCAACCGCCCGATGTCTATTGTAAACGTCGACCACGTTTCGGAAAAATTCTAAAAGATTAGTTAAGCAAGATTTGTTTCGCCTAAAATCGTGCTCCGTATTTCTAACTAGTTTATGCAATACTAAGTGTTCGACTATACGACCCCTAATTATTGATTCCAGTAGCTTATCTACAACAGACGTTAAACTGATTGGCCTATAATTTCCCGTCGCACCTTTATCACCTTTCTTAAAGATAGGTGTTACGTTTGCTAACTTGAAATTATCTGGTACGCACCCTTCCGAAATAGACGCATTAAAAATCCTTGTTAGCGGCACAACAATGCTCTCTTTTAATTCTTTTAGTTGTATGGGATATATGGAATCCAGCCCCGGTGATTTATGCGTTTTCATTTTATCAATATAGCGCATTACTTCCCCTTCACTAATCACAATATTATCCAAAATATTACCATTATCAAAAGGTATTATGTTTGACCGTAGGGATATTCGTTACATCTTCTATAGTAAAAACTGACGTAAAAAATTCATTTAGCAAGTTCCTTGTTTTCAGTGACTAGTTCTCCGTTAATATTTTGCAACGGCCCCAAGACACTTTTTACTAGATTTCTGTTGTTGACGTATTGAAAGAATCGCTTGGGGTTTTCTTTACCGTCACGAGCTATGGAGATTTCAAATTCGCGCTTGGACTTTTTTATTACAATTATAGTGTACCTAGTTTTATCCGTTGAGGTGATAATGATGTAATTGTATGCAATGATTAATTGATGCAATGACTGATTGCTTATTAATGAAAGGCTGGTTAATAATTTATATTGTTATACAGTATCACCGATTGGAATAAATGGTTATTTGATTAGGCCCACCATACTATTGGAAGTGACCGAAATGGCAGCGAGGTCACCAGCTTGGTTTACACCCAAGCAAATTAATATTAAGGCTATAAAAGACACCTTATAATTTGTTTTGGTATTTTATTATGAAAACAAAGCCGTTATTTATTCACTGTGATATAACAAAGAATTGACAGTAATTAATTGGTAGTTTTACGTTATGCTTATGACATAGACTTAGCTAATAAGATGAAATGTTAATAGCTTAATTGACACGTAATAAGTAATGTAAACGTTGATGGTATGTAAATGGCATGCGACATGAAACATTGAATGGGTCTAGTAAATGATATAAAGAATGCACGTGCGTTTGGTACATTGAATGGAAAACATGACACTGATTAAGTAGGCTAAATGATTGCATGGATGCAGAAGGAATAATTGATGCTGCCTAATAATAATGGATTGAAATGCTTGACAAATACACAAATATCATTTATATATAAGACCATTATGTGATGTTAAGTGATTACGTCACGAGAATATTTAGTTAACACATAAATGTATGAATTGAACATAATAACGGATGATACGCGGAATTACGGTATTGAAATGACACTTGAATTGGAGAACAGGCCTACTGCGTTCTTTCACGTGAGTCAGTTGGAACGCTTAATTACACACTTTGGGAGTATAGCCTACCGTTCGGCGGTAGGCTAATGTAGGCTTCACAGTACTTAGAATAGGAGGTACTTATCTTAGGACGATGTAAACTTTTGAAGGCGGGTTGAAGAAAGATCTATTACCGAAAACTCGAGTTGTCGTTGTCCGTTAACCTTCTTGAGATGATGGATGTAGGCTTCGTTCGGAAGCCTGAGGTGATGTTACTTCTCGAGGTGCAGGCTGGCCTTATGATCTTGCAGGCGTAGGCCTGTGGTGCTGAATATATCTCGAGGAATGTGGAGAAACTTGAAGGCCGACCCGGCAAACCGCAGGCCCGAAGCGATTCCGGTTGGGCCTCGAAGGATTGCTTCTGCAGGCGGTCTGTAGATCTTATTTGCTGATAAATTGTAGGCCTTGAAGGAAGCAGCAGGCCTCGCCTCCGGCCGAAGCCGGAAGGCGGTTGAGGAGATGGTATCGTACAGAGTAGTCTAACGAAATGGAAGCGCTAACGAAGTGAGAAGGAGTGAGAGTGGGTGCTCGCTTTTATACGTAGTTCCTGTGACGTAGGACTTCGCACCAAATCTTAAGACGCTTTGTCCGCGCGTCCTTTAGTTGATAAAGGTTTGCGTTCGCGCCCTTTGGGAAGAAACAGACTCTCCATTGTTTGACTCTTGCCCACGCGTGTTTTCCAAGTTCTTTGATGATAGCGTGGAAGCAAAAGATTTCTGTCTATTTGTTGGTCTATTTCTTGTCGATCCGCTACACACTTTTCGCTTCACGCCTTAGAGATATGTAGTTGTTTCGTAACCACAAATTGTCTTTATCGCACTTATGTAGCTTATAAGCCCTGTCTCTACTCTTTATAATGTCTCCTACTCTAGAAGTAAACCACAAAGGCTTGTTGTTTACTTTCGCACGCTTAATTTTGTACGGTACACATTCCTCATTTATAGTCCTAAATACTGTTTCGAACGATTCCCACATTAGTTTTGCGTTGGAGTTCCCCATTACGTTTTCCCAATTGACGTGTGACAATTTATTTCGAAATTTACAAAAGTCTGCTTGCTGGAAGTTAGGAATTTTAGTAGAGTTAGTTGGTTTCGAGTGACTTACTAAGAGGACAAACTCTACCATATTGTGATCGCTATTGCTTAACGGTTCTATTACTTGAAGATTAGTAATTAGCCTATCATCCGTAGTTATTACTAGATGTAAAATACTGTCCAACCTCGTAGGTTCCCCAACCTTTTGAATAAGAAAGCTATCCTCGAGAAAATTAACTAAACGATTACCTTCCGCCTCTCACTGCATATATATATAAATAATATATATAAATATATATATAATATACATATATATAATATATATATATATAATACATATATATATATATAATACATATAATATATATATATATAATATATATATATAATATATATATAATTTAGGGTGTCTCATTAATACATAGAAATTTTTTTTTTCGATTTTCTCTTGCTCGCGAATGCTGCCCCGATTTCAATAGGCATAGAGGTTCTAAAAATCGAAAAATGATGGGAATCGAACAGTATTTAGAGGTCACTCAAGTTTAATACTTTCTTGTAGCTATTTAGGAAAAAAAAGAAATTTCTATCATTCTCTTATTCTCTTTATTTCTGAACAAAAATGAAAATAAACGAAATGCACCTTTCATTAATTGAAATAAGCGCGTATAAATGGGTTGTTTTCATCATCAATCTGTCCTACACTACTTGATTTTACTCTTCAAGCTCTCCTTCGTCTTGACGGGGATCAACTTCTGGTGAGCCCGAACCACCTTGAGGACGAATTGCTTCTGCTTCTCATCACGCGTGATGGTGGAATTTAATCTTTTCATCAAAGCGATACCACGCTCGGCGGCGTCATTGACCACCTTCAGGGCTTTCACCCTCTTTTGCGCCGTGATCCAATCCTGGTCATTGATCCAATCCTCTGGATCTTTCATGAGGAAGGTGGGAGACTCAGATTCTGGAAGGATCGCGCGGAAGAAGACTTCTTTTGTTCTCCGGGTGACGAAGAGCTCGATGGATTGCTGTGGATTGAAGTTCTTCGGATCGATCCGCTTGAGTCCTTTCTTCGTGGCGGGGGATTGAAGTCGTTGGACCATCTTTAGCTTCGTGTCCTTTGGAATGCGGTCGTCAAAGAAACCAAGCCCCACGAGATCCTCTGAGAGGTACCACAGGTGCCTTTTCAAGGCCATGGATGCCGTGTGGCTGACTTCCTTGTCAGGGTAGGCCTCGAGCAGGCGAAGGAACTCTAGGTCGTTCAGTGGAGCTCTATTCGAGACCATTGCCTCATTCCACTGCTTCACGTACGCGAGGGAGATGAACAAACACAGCCGCCGAAGTCCTCCTTCTTCCCTGGCTGTCAGGTCCAGTTGGTGACGGAACATGAAAATCTTGAGGGCATAGATGGCTTTGGCCATCCATCTGGCGTGGTGATAGGCCCCAGGCTGACGAAATCCCCCCTGGACCTGACCGCCAAGGAAGCGGTAGGAAAGGATGAGGAGTTCACGGTAGTCTTCTCGGGGATGTGTGCCGTGGGAAAGCGTCTGCTGCAGGTATTTCTTCATGGAAGACGCTTGATTTGCCCAGTTGTCAGTTGTTGTGGGATTGATTTCGTCACCGATGGACAAGAATGACCCTTTGTCAATGGAGGTCCACCGCTGTTGAAATCTTTTGAAGAGGAGAATGTCAGGGGAAGAGGACGGCACCAGACATCGCACGAAGACATCCTTGAGTAAGATCTCCAAGACGTGGTGACGGCAAGCCAACCACAACATGGGACGGCCAAACTCCTGCTCAATGCGAACGCAAGCACCTTGGATCATCCCAGCGTTCACAGCTGTGGTGTCGAATCCCAGTCCAATGATTTGCTCCGAAATGCCAAAAGCCTGGACTTCCTGGAGTACGGCTGCAGCCTGTTCTTTTCCAGTGCCGTCCACCGCAACGGGTACACCAAGAAGCTCCTCGACTCCATCGCCCGTCACCACAACAGCAATCCGGTCAACCTCCTTCTTCTCCTTAGCGATATCTTCCAACAGTTTCCCATCCCAGTGCAAGACTAAAGGACCAGAAGCTTCGAACTTTCGGGTCAACTCTTCTCCCATCTCCTTTCGGATCTTGTTCCGTGTTCGATGAACAGTTGCTGGCGAGATTACCAGGTCATCCAGGTCATGACCCAAACTCTGAGCTGCTGCTGCAAAGGACGACGTTGCTTGTCTCACGGACATGTTGTCGCGATCCCAAGCAGCGATGAGATTCGGGTCCGTGAGGGCATTCATTCGCCTTTTCTTTTGAGTCTGGGCCTTGCTGGTGCTGGGCGCTTGGTACGTCTCGTCGTCATCATCCTCGTCTTCCGTGTTCATTTCAGTGCTGCTACCATCCACCTCCACGATCGCTACCTCCATGAGCTGTGTCACCCCAGCATCCCATTTACTCTTCCTAGCCGTGGCTGCAAGATCCCTCTTCCGCTTCACAGCTTTCTTCTTCGCTGTCTTCTGGTCCACCCCCGCAAGACTTAACGACATCCTGTCTTCCCTCTGCGAGGTGAGAAAATCCTTGTCCTCCTGAGGGACCTTGGAGGAGGATAGCGCGGAGGAGTGAGCCACGTCAAACACGTCTTCCAAATCCGACTTGAACATCCCCTCCTTGTACCGGTAACCCTCTTGCGGCTTTGTCCTGTTCTTCTTGAGTGCGTCGTAGGTATCGATCAACTTCGCCAGCTTCTTCCCTGCGTACTTCTTGGTGGTAGTTGGTATGTTGGCCTTCTCCCAGATGGGCCAGATGGTTTCCACCACCAGGCGAATGCTCTCCGATTTGGTCTTCCTTCCCTCTTAGTCTTGGTGGTGGTGGAAGTAAAGGAGCAGGCATTGCTCCTTCGATGGAAGTCGTGGACAAACAATCGCTGCAATTGGGGCCTTGTCCAGCAACCACAACTGGTTTCCTGCTCTAGTAACCATCACCTGCGAAAGAGAAGAAAATCTTGTATAAGTGAAACAGAAGTGGCGAACTTGAGTGACCCCTAAAGATCCTCCTACAGCTGTCAAATTTTGTGATAACAATCCTTTATAAAGGTGTAATACGGGCAAGCGTCGCCCCGACCCGAAATCCTCCATTCGTATATTTGAGACACCCTAAATATATGTATATATATATATATATATATATATAATATATATATATATATATATATATATATAATCAGTCTTTCCTCAAACCAATCAGTCTTTCCTTGTGAACAGACGTGTTTTATCGAGTGTCCAGTGTTACCAAGTGAATAAGTGGTTTTCGTTCAAGTGTCTTTGCACCAAACACTTCTTTTTTTTTTTTTCTTAACTAAATTACTTCGTGTTACTAATCATTCATTAACGAATATATTTCATTTTTTGAACTTATTCATTACTATATTACTTGACTAAACCAAGGCTAGTGCCTTGTTTGTTCCCGAATCAATTACTACACGATGTTTCATAAGGTTGAAATTCCCTTGGTTTGCCTTTGTTGTTTTTCAAATTATCAGAAACGAGGTTTCTTAAGGTTCATTTTTGCTTCACACGCTACCTGACCTTCCGAAGGGTCACTCACCGTGGGATGAAAGGAATTAAGTCGGTTGAACAGCGGTCAGATAAGTTCCATTTAATACTTTTTCTTTAACAGATCTTTCGTCGGTAGCTTAATTATATATTCATTTAGCATAAAATTGTGTTACAAGAACCTGTTTCTGCGTTTCAAGAATATTCTTGCGAGTTTTCGCAGGTGACGGCACAATAAGCAGGCGGGAGACCTACGTTGTAATTTATTAATTTCCAAACGCTCGTTTTTTGTTTTTTGTTTTTTAACTAATTAAAAGCATGGCACCCCCCGTCAAGTACTTGCAGTCGCTGTGAAGGGAAATTTGCCGCTTACGCGTTTACAATGGCTAATAATAATGAACAGTTAGTTTGCGGGTGGTGCTCAAGCATGGAAGTCCTGAGGAACGAGTTAGAACGTGAGAGGGAGGCCAGGGTGATGCTTGAAGAAACCGTAATGCTCCTGACGGCAAAATTAGAATCCCTTGAGACTCCAGTTACGACCCCTCCTGCCTCAGTTTTTACTAATAATATAAATAGTATTAATAGCCCTCTCTTTTCCCCTATTTCCCAACCCTTCGTTCGAGTGCGTAATGGAGCCCCATTGAGAAAACCTAAGACTTGTCTACCAGTAATAACAAGCAATAAGTTTTCTGTTTTAGGTTTCGAAGATGCTGATGAACCGGAAATACGACTTGTTGGCGATTCCATTGTTCGAGGGCAGCTCGAGGTATTCTGTGGGAGAAACCCTCGTCGTAGGCGCCTTTACTGCTACCCTGGTGCAAGGGTGGAGGATATAACTAATAGTGTTGACCATTTTACAGACGGTACATCCGAGGACACAACGTATGTTATTCATGTCGGTACTAATAACGTTTAAAATTCTAGATCGGAAGAACTGCTGGCTAGGTACAGGGACTTACTAGAGCGACTAAAGGAGAAAACTAATAAGATTGTTTTAACAGGTATACTTCCTCGAATTATCCAACGAAACGATTTCTACAGCAAGGCGACCTATATTAACAATAACCTAAAGTCTCTTTGCCAACAGGAAGGAGTGCATTTTGCGAATTTTTGGAACAGTTTCTACGGCAGGAGGGACTTGTTCCTCGAAGATGGACTTCATCTTAATGACGTAGGAGTTGCGCGTTTAGGAAGTCTATTTCATAATACTGTCTCTTCTTTTCAGGCTGCCGTAACTCGAACGGTCCCAGCGTAAATTCCACAAATTTCCCCTGCGCTCGCGAAGGTGTCACAGTTACAAACAATTTGAAGGTTCTATCCCTAAATGCTCGTAGACTAAGAAATAAAATAAACGAATTTTTTTCTTTAATTGCTTGTAAAGACTATGATGTAATTGCGATAAGTGAATCGTGGTTTAGCACTGAAACACGTGACTTTGTAGGGGAGTATCAGATTCAAGGTTATAGACTTTTTGTTAAAAACAGAATAGGTAGGCGAGGAGGCGGTGTTATGTTGTATATCAAAGATAATATTGCGAACGTTATAGAAGTAAAGCACACAATTCCAGAACCGATAGATTCGACTATAAAGGGTGTTTCAAAAGTCTTTACCCTTTTTTTCCCCAAGGACCCTAAGGTGACCATACGTTCAACACCCAAGTGAACATAACTGTCAGAGAGTGCAGAGTGTGCACACACTTCGTGAACACAATCAGAGGCCACGCAAGTCCATATGTCAGGTTCGATTGAGCAATTGAAAACTCGGGTTGCTTGCGCTGCGTTTGTGGAGGCACATCGAGCTTGTGCAGACATGATTCGGAGAATTCGTCACGCTGATCACAAGCTCAAAGTTCCAGGTTTGAAAAACCCTGTATCTGTGGCGTGGGTAGCACAACGCTTGAATATCTGTGAAAAAAATGTCAAAGACTGGTGGCAAGCGGACCTGAGCGGGAGCGTTACCGATTTTGCGGACGAAAAGCGCAGTGGTAGCAAGCGCAGATTTTCGGAGCCGGACGTTCATTTTTTGCGAACGCAGGCCAAGCGCCGACACAACCAACTCAGAAAAATTCGAAAAACGGCTCAATAAATATTTTATAAAGGTTTGTGATGAATGTATGGTCACCTTACGGTCCTTGGGGAAAAAAGGGTAAAGACTTTTGAAACACCCTTTAGCAGAAATTAAATTGAACGATTTCAAACTTCTTGTTGCGGTTATATATAGGCCCCCTAATCAAACAGCTGATACGGACGAAGCGTTATATCGTGAACTAAAGAGAATAATCGGTAGTGAGCAGGCTTTAGTTATGGGTGACTTTAATTGCGCCAACGTGAATTACGATACAATGCAAGGAGACGCGGAAGGTAATCGTTTAGTTAATTTTCTCGAGGATAGCTTTCTTATTCAAAAGGTTGGGGAACCTACGAGGTTGGACAGTATTTTAGATTTAGTAATAACTACGGATGATAGGCTAATTACTGATCTTCAAGTAATAGAACCGTTAAGCAATAGCGACCACAATATGGTAGAGTTTGTCCTCTCAGTAAGTCACTCGAAACCAACTAACTCGACTAAAATTCATAACTTCCAGCACGCAGACTTTAGTAAATTTCGAAATAAATTGTCACACGTCAATAGGAAAACGTGATGGGGAACTCCAACGCAAAACTAATGTGGGAATCGTTAGAAACGGTATTTAGAACTATAAATGAGGAATGTGTACCGTACAGAATCAAGCGTGCGAATGTAAACAACAAGCCCTTGTGGTTTACTTCTAGAGTAGGAGACATTATAAATAGTAGAGATAGGGCTTATAGGCTACATAAGTGCGATAAAGACAATTTGTGGTTACGAAACAACTACATATCTCTAAGGCGTGAAGCGAAAAGTGTAATAAAAAAGTCCAAGCGCGAATTTGAAATCTCCATAGCTCGTGACGGTAAAGAAAACCCCAAGCGATTCTTTCAATACGTCAATAATAGAAATCCAGTAAAAAGCGTCTTGGGGCCTTTGAAAAATGTAAACGGAGATCTAGTTTCTGAAAACAAGGAAATGGCTACCTTGTTAAACGAATTTTTTACGTCAGTTATTATTATAGAAGATGTAACAAATATCCCTACGGTCACGGACATAATACCGTTTGATAATGGTAATATTTTGGATAATATAGTGGTTAGTGAAGGGGTGGTAACGCGCTATATTGATAAAATGAAAACGCGTAAATCACTGGTGACGGATTCCATATATCCCATACAACTAAAAGAATTAAAAGATAGCATTGTTGTGCCGCTAACAAAGATGTTTAATGCGTATATTTCTGAGGGGTGCGTACCAGATAATTTCAAGTTAGCAAACGTAACACCTATCTTTAAGAAAGGCGATAAAGGTGCGGCGGGAAATTATATGCCAATCAGTTTAACGTCTGTTGTAGATAAGCTACTGGAATCAATAATTAGGGATCGTATAGTCGAGCACTTAGAAATGCATAAACTAGTTAGAAATACGCAGCACGGTTTTAGGCGAAACAAATCTTGCTTAACTAATCTTTTAGAATTCTTCCAAAGCGTGGTTGACGTTTACGATAGATATCGGGCGGTTGATGTAGTGTATTTAGATTTTCAAAAAGCGTTTGACACCGTGCGGCACAAAAGACTCATTTAAAAAACTAAGGCTCATGGAATCAGGGGTGTAGTAATAAATTGGCTAGAAATGGTTGCGAGCAGGAAACAGAGGATGGTCGTTGATGGAGCGGAGTCGTGTTGGGCTAATGTAGCGAGTGGCGTTCCTCAGGGTTCTGTATTGGGCCCCTTGCTTTTTCTTATATATATTAACGATTTAGATGTCGGCCTAGTCAGTACAGTTTCAAAGTTTGCGGATGACACGAAGCTGGGTGGTAGGGCGATTAATGAAGAAGATAGAGGTAAAATTCAGGAAGATCTGAATAAAATCGTTGATTGGTCAGTCACATGGCAAATGAGATTTGACGTTGATAAATGCAAAATTTTGCATATAGGTTCGCGTAACGGTAATTTTGCTTATAGTATGTCGGAAAGATTTAACAAGCGTAGAGCAGGAAAAAGATTTAGGAGCTATAATTACTTGTGATTTAAAAGTAGCGAAACAAAGTACAGCAGCGGTCAATAAGG
>JAJOZX010000460.1:100000-107500 GCA_023014485.1 Bathynomus jamesi | reverse complement strand
ATGAAACTGTAATTAATAATAACTTGTAATGTACTTCATTGAAACTGTAATTAAATGTAATGATTTAATTTATAATGTAAGAATGTACTTTAATAGAACTGTAATGAACAATCATAAGCGAATGTGAAGTAATCCAGAATTGTAATCGTAATTGTAATGAACCAAAATTAATACGTACTCAGTCGTGTACTTAATTTGTGCTTATGTGTACTATTACGAAATGATATCACCTTCATAAATGTAGACTCGGCGAAAAATACAAATTAGTTTTTATTTATATTTTTTTTATTATTTTTAGTTAAAATCTTTCAAAACATCTGATCATGTGTTTAAAAAGGGGGGAAATTTAACCTTCAACTGTCCTCCCCTAAAAACATTTAAGTTTATATTATACATGTACTTGTAAAATTAGAGCACTTCTTCATTGGACTTCTTCAATAGACTTCTTGATTAAGTCACTTCATATTTGCACTTCATCATAGCACTTCATTAGGACTCCCTTGTTAGCAGCCTTGCTGCGGGGAGGGGGCAGAGGCCCCTTGCCTTAATATTTTTAGATTCCGGCCTGAGCCATGGTCGAAAGAGGTCGAACCTCTACCCCTGTAAATTCAGAGCAGTACCTGTATATTTTTAAGAAGTAAACCAAAGTAAAAGAAGTTTTTATTTTTCCCTTCGAGCCGTGCTCTCTTCAGAACTTAGTCAGAAATGTCGATAATTTTAGTATAAGAGAAAGTATCAGAGTATTATAGCAAGAGAAGAATTAATAATTCTCGACCCATAAGCGAGAGAAAGAGACAACCCAAGCACCATAGAAGATATTGGCATAACAGTCTGGCGAGTCTGTAGCCAAGGGTTTAACAGAGTGGCGACCCACCATTTAAGGCGACCGAAAAGAATTATAGAATGTTATAGAAGAAATATCCGTTGCAGCCTCCTAACCAGAACCCCCCGTCGATCCGAACCGACTCAGGGCCATAGACGGAGGGGTTAACATTTGGCGACCCTGCCCCAGGATAAGAAGATGATTTTAAGAAGAATATTTTTAAAAAGAATGATTTTAAGAAAAATGATTTTACGAAGAATATTTTTAAGAAGAATATTTTTAAGAAGATTTTTAAGAAGAAGATTTTTAAGAAGAAGATTTTTAAGAAGAGGAAGATTTTTAAGAAGAGGAAGATTTTTAAGAAGGACATTTTTAAGAAGAATAATATTTTTAAGGAGAAATATTTTTAAGAAGAAGGATATTTTTAAGAAGAAGAATATTTTTAAGAAGAAGATGATTTTAACAAGAAGATGTTAACAAGATTACTTTAAGAAGAAGATTACTTTAAGAAGAAGATTATTTTAAGAAGAGGCCACTCTTTGGCCAAGATAGAAATTACCCTGCATCAGGATAAAACCAGTTGACCGGCGTGTCACGACTTCTAGTTCGTGACATCCACCCTTGAACCGGTGTGTCACGACTCCAAGTTCTCCACGCCTAGTTTTCATCCAAGAAGAAGTAGCCAGCAAGACGTCTTCAGGACACGTCTCTGAGGATTTTGCCAGTAGAAATTTTGTTAAGTACATTTTGTTTTTTTAAGTAATTTATAAACACTTGAAAATTCAGTATTATTAACAGTTAATAATGAGTATCAAGTCAGAATTCACAAGAAACACAGTGAACATTCCATACACCAGTGATACATTTGTTTTTATTGAAACAGTAATTGTAACACAGAGAGTTAATTGTAACACAGAGAGTTAATTGTAATACAGAGAGTTAATTGTAACACAGAGAGTTAATTGTAACACAGAGAGTTAATTTCAAAGAGAGTTAATTTCAAAGAGAGTTAATTTCAAAGAGAGTTAATTTCAAAGAGAGTTAATTTCAAAGAGAGTTAATTTCAAAGAGAGTTAATTTCAAAGAGTTAATTTCAAAGAGAGTTAATTTCAAGAGAGTTATTTTCAGTTATATTCAGTATAGAATAATTTTATTTTATGTATCAAACATAATAGTATCGTACCTTCCCGTACATTCGAGTGAAATGTTGTTTACATTTTATATTTTTGTTTGCAAATTTTTTCAAATTATTGAATTGAATTGACTTGCAAATTAAGAAAGAGAGAGTTTACAGAGTTTATAGATTTAGAGATACTTGAAGAAATTTTGAAGTCATTTTTTTGAAGTCATTTTTGGTCATTTTTTGAAGTCATTTTTTGAAGTCATTTTTTGAAGTCAGTTTTTGAAGTCAGTTTTTGAAGTCAGTTTTTGAAGTCAGTTTTTGAAGTCAGTTTTTGAAGTCAGTTTTTGAAGTCAGAAGGTTGCACCAAGAGGGTCAACCAAAACAGAGGTTAATCGTCTCCACTTGATAAAGATCAAGTGCAGTCATTTTCCATTTTCAGTTAATTTCAAGTTAGACAGTTTAAGTTATAGAGATACTTGATTGCATTTCAAGTAAGTCGGTTGCACCAAGAGGGTCAACCAAAACAGAGGTTAATCGTCTCCACTTGAATAGAGATCAAGTGCAGTCATTTTCCATTTTCAGTTAATTTCAAGTTAGTTTCAGAATACTTGATAAGAGGTCAAGTCAGAAGGTTGCGCCAAGATGGACAACCGCCCCAGAGATTTATAGAAATACTTGATAGAGTTCAAGTCAGAGAGTTTTATTTGAAGTCAGAGAGTTTTATTTGAAGTCAGAGAGTTTTATTTGAAGTCAGAGAGTTTTATTCCAAGTCAGAGAGTTTTATTCCAAGTCAGAGAGTTTTATTCCAAGTCAGAGAGTTTTATTCCAAGTCAGAGAGTTTTATTCCAAGTCAGAGAGTTTTATTCCAAGTCAGAGAGTTTTATTCCAGGTCAGAGAGATTTATTCCAAGTCAGAGAGATTTATTCCAAGTCAGAGAGATTTATTCCAAGTCAGAGAGATTTATTCCAAGTCAGAGAGATTTATTCAAAGTCATTTTTATTTCGAGTCCCAAGTCAGTTTTCAATGCAGTCAATTGAATTCAACCTTTTTTGTTGTTCAAGAGAATTTAATTCAACCTTTTTTTGTTGTAAAAAAGAATTAAATTCAACCTGAATTGACCCGTTTGTGTCTTTAGTTTAACTTTTTTTTTTGTTTGTGAGGAGGAAATTGACCGATTTGTCTTTTCTTTTTCATGCATTGTTACGTATATAAATATATAGTCATGTAATTTATTATTTGTAAAAAACCGTTTTTACAATTGTTTGTAATGACTTTGATAATCATTGTAATGTATACGTGATAATAATAGTTGTGTAATAATTAATTAATCGATCTTGTCCTAATGACTCCTTTTAAATTACTATGCTGAGGAACATGCCGTCCCTCCGTTTTGTTTCAACTTTTTTAAATTTTTGTTTTAAGTAGTGTGACAAGCAATCTTTTTTTTAAAAAAAGAGCAAAGTGCTCACGAAAAACGTATTGTCAATTTCAAACTTATACCCCATGCTTAGTCACTCAATTCCCCCGTATGATCGCACATACCCTAAATTTCAGTTGTTTGTTCTTTTTTGTCATTTAATTTTAATAAAACTTCTACACAATAAAACGTATGTATTTATCATATGCAAACAAGTTTCAGACTAAAATATCAAATAATTCAAAATTCTATCAACATTTAACGAAAGAGTATAATTTTTCTACTTAACATGCAAAAAAATTATTAAATCTTTTTAATATTTTTTTTTATTATATAAAAATAATTTTTAATGTAAAATTTACCTGAGATTATTAAAAGAAAAGATTGTTCGAAATGCTTCCTTCCATTTCAATAACTTTTTTATTCTTGGCCGAAACTCATCTATGGCTCGATTTACTTATTTTTTTCGAATATTATAAAATTATGTTAGCTCATTAAAATGCATAATTGATCTCCTTTTAATTTGTATTTTTATTTTGTTCAATTAATCGTGAGTAACTGTCCTTAAATTGTTATTGTACCATTTGTAAGGTATCAAACGAAAATTATAGTCAAATTGACATACTACTACAGTATATGGTTATGAATTTTAGTAGTCGAATTTAATTGTGTCGAAATTCAATTTTAAAACCGTGAGAGTTACTGTCATTACTCGTAAGGTCTTCTAAGTACGTCTTTTTTTTTATTACCTTAATTCGTGTAACTGATTTAATTAAATACTTAAATACTACCTTGAACTTAAAGGATTTTATAATAATAATAATGATAATAATAATAATAACAATAATAATTGACTCAAAAGATTTTATAACCCTAAACCCATCTTAAATTATTATACATTATTTTTAAACTTTGTTAATTCAAAAACCTCCCAAATCCCTACACATACACACGCATGTATGCGCACTATATATATATATATATACAAACCTTATGCTAAAATCATTGGATGTCACAATAAACTATTTCATAGCGTGTAAGTGCTAACTATGCTATTTATATGGTAGTCCTACGCATTTTTGCTTACTATATATAAATTTTTGCTCATGCATTTATTCAGTTACTTGAACAATCCTATCAGCTAATCTGTCCCTCGAAATTGTAAGATACACACTTTGCACCTAATACACCCAAATACACACTAGACCACAGGTCTATACATCATCCATTACGTAATTCTATTTTTACCTACACTAGTCAATAAAAATTAGCTTATAGATTGTACGATTTACATTTTTCCCTTTTGTCTTACCTATTCATTATGAATGTAATTTTCCCACAGAAAAAAAAAAAAAAATTTTCGTAAAATTTTTTAACCATATCAATGTTTGTCTAACTTAATTGTTTGTCTAAATTAACGTATTAATCCTTTATTCTGTTTGTATAAAAGTAAAGTTTTAATCTTTGAAATTTATATTTTATCATAGCCCTCTAAGCGAGTGTCATGTTAAAAATTTGATTACTCTGCATTGTACTCAACTACCCGAACTCGTTCTGTATAAAATTTGTATTGTAAAGAATGTCGTCATCTAACTTGAATTACTTACGATGTTATTTTCTCAATTGTATTATATTGTATTAATTGTATTATATTATTGTATTAATACCATTTTGGAGGGGGAAATACTGTAAAAAGTGAACAATGGACAATTCCTACACCATCATTATATGGATTCATTGTCTTCATGCAGTACTTATGTTCTTATAGTTTTATGTTGAATGTTCATTTTTACATAAGAAACCAAAATCGCCTAAGCGAGTTTTTGGATAGAATTTCGATTTATACTTCTTTATTCATTACTGTATTTCTCTAATTCATCTTTTCTAATAATGACTTATACACTATGACGTCACAAAATAACTTTGTTCTCTTTACGTTTCCCATACTTTGCACACTGAATCACGTTCTTAGTATTTGGACATCTTCCGTATTCAATGTATGGTAAATTCTTTAGTAATAATGTTGTGGTGTTATGTAGTATAAATATCATTATTCAACCATACTCATTATTCAACCATACTCATTCTTACATTCATGTTCTTTCTTGACCGCTATCCTTTATTAATTTTATTACTTATTCATTCATCTACCTATTGTCTACTTATGCCCTATCAACTTATCAGTCTATGTTTTCTCGTGTCTGTATTACGCACACAACCTATTGTGTGACGAATGATATGTGTACACTACTGTGTGCAGTCGTACATGTCTATTGACGATCATGATTACGTACATGTATTCTTTTTACGTTTTATTTTCTTTTATTATTTCACCTCTCGCAAGTTGTTTATTATTGCTGAGACGAAGGTTCGAATTCCAATTACGTCGTCAAAAGCGAGCCTCTGAATTCGAATTCTTCTCTCTTGCCTCTGCTACCAATTTATAACGTTAAGATGTGATGTTATATTATTATAATATACCATATTGTTCCCTGCCAGGCTACTGGTTATTATCTACTTAGGCACATAGTTATCCACGTTCTCATTACCTGTACTTACTACTTCTACCTAATTATCATTCAAATTCCGTTACTTATGTGTTACGTTACCATTAATGTCCGTGTACTTTCAAATGAAAAGTACACCGTATTGTTTCTCCGCTTTCGTCATCGCTGGCTAATTAGACTTTCAAACTATAATAACCAACCATTCTTCTAATATTTGACATAATTTGGCGTAATTATTGTTAACTATAAATATATAACATTGTTGTTAATCCCCTGTAAATTATAGAACAACGGAGAACTCTCCATTATTTAAATTGTATTACCTATTCAGATTACTTCAGTATTAAATATGTCAATTAACAAATTGCCAAAATTGTAATTAACTGTAATACTTTAATTTAATATAACGTAATGTACTTTAATGAAACTGTAATTAATAATAACTTGTAATGTACTTCATTGAAACTGTAATTAAATGTAATGATTTAATTTATAATGTAAGAATGTACTTTAATAGAACTGTAATGAACAATCATAAGCGAAAGTGAAGTAATCCAGAATTGTAATCGTAATTGTAATGAACCAAAATTAATACGTACTCAGTCGTGTACTTAATTTGTACTTATGTGTACTATTACGAAATGATATCACCTTCATAAATGTAGACTCGGCGAAAAATACAAATTAGTTTTTATTTATATTTTTTTTATTATTTTTAGTTAAAATCTTTCAAAACATCTGATCATGTGTTTAAAAAGGGGGGAAATTTAAGCTTCAACTGTCCTCTCCCAAAACATTTAAGTTTATATTATACATGTACTTGTAAAATTAGAGCACTTCTTCATTGGACTTCTTCAATAGACTTCTTGATTAAGTCACTTCATATTTGCACTTCATCATAGCACTTCATTAGGACTCCCTTGTTAGCAGCCTTGCTGCGGGGAGGGGGCAGAGGCCCCTTGCCTTAATATTTTTAGATTCCGGCCTGAGCCATGGTCGAAAGAGGTCGAACCTCTACCCCTGTAAATTCAGAGCAGTACCTGTATATTTTTAAGAAGTAAACCAAAGTAAAAGAAGTTTTTATTTTTCCCTTCGAGCCGTGCTCTCTTCAGAACTTAGTCAGAAAAGTCGATAATTTTAGTATAAGAGAAAGTATCAGAGTATTATAGCAAGAGAAGAATTAATAATTCTCGACCCATAAGCGAGAGAAAGAGACAACCCAAGCACTATAGAAGATATTGGCATAACAGTCTGGCGAGTCTGTAGCCAAGGGTTTAACAGAGTGGCGACCCACCATTTAAGGCGACCGAAAAGAATTATAGAATGTTATAGAAGAAATATCCGTTGCAGCCTCCTAACCAGAACCCCCGTCGATCCGAACCGACTCAGGGCCATAGACGGAGGGGTTAACATATATATATATATATATATAATATATATATATATATTATAATATTATATATATAGTGTATATAGATATATATGTATATAATATATATATATATATATATAGATATATATATATATTATATATACATATATAATATATAATATATATATAGATATATATATTATATATATATATGTATATATATATATGTACATATATATATATATATATATATATATA
>JAJOZX010000460.1:82500-95000 GCA_023014485.1 Bathynomus jamesi | reverse complement strand
TGGTCAAATGTGTATTTGGGTGTATTAGGTGCGAAGTGTGTATTTTACAATTTCGAGGGACAGCTACTCACGATTAATCGAATAAAAAAAATATAAAAAATATAAGAATTGAAAATAGAAATCAATTATAAACTATACGGAACTAAACATATAATATTCTTAAAAATATAAAAACACAACTTAACATCAATTAAGGTTATGTTCCCTCGTACCAAAGAGGAATTAACCATGGTTGAACCATTTCTCTGGTTGACACAGTTCAACTGGGGTTGGGGTGTTAAAATAAAATAAAATAAAAAGGCAAAGTTTGGAGTACTACATTCCGGGGAATTGAGTGACTAAGCGGGGGGTATAAGTCTGAAATTGACAATACATCTTTTCGTGAGCACTTTGCTCTTTTTTTTTTTTTTTTTTTTTTTTTAAGATTGCTTCTCACACTACTTAGAACAAAAACTAAAAAAAAAGTTGAAACAAAACGTAGGGACGGCGTGTTCCTCATATAGTAATTTAAAAGGAGTCATTAGGACAAGATCGATTAATTAATTATTACACAACTATTATTATCACACATACATTACAATGATCACCAAATCGTTACAAACAATTGTAAAAACTGTTTTGGGTTACAAACAACAAAATGTCATTTCACCTATATATTTATATACGCAATAATGACATGAACAAGAAAAAAGGTTAAACTAAAGACGCAATCGGTCAATTCAGGTTGAATTTTTAATTCTCTTTTACAAAATAAAAAGGTTGAATTAAATTCTTAAATTACATTTTCTTAAATTACAAGGAAGAGTTGAATTCAATTGACTGCATTGAAAACTTCGACTTAAAAACTAACTTTGACTTGAACTCTCTAACTTCAAATAAAACTCTGACTTCGAATATAAATCTCTCTGACTTTGAATATAAATCTCTCTGACTTCGAATATAAATCTCTCTGACTTCGAATATAAATCTCTCTGACTTCAAATAAAACTGAAATCTCTGGGGCGGTTGTCCCTCTTGGATGCAACCTATTGAACTGAAAACTGATTTGCAACTTATTTGCAAATAAAACTGACTCGAAACTACTTCGAGTATCTTTATAAATCTCTGGGGCGGTTGGCCGTTTTGGCGCAACCTTCTGACTTGACCTCTTATCAAGTATTCTGAACTGAAAATGAAACTGACTTGAACTTTTATCAAGTAGTATCTTGAAACTGAAAATGGGCTGTCTAACTTGAACCTGCTTCAAGTAAAGATTAACTAAAAATGGAAAATGACTGCATTTGATCTTTATCAAGTGGAGACGATTAACCTCTGTTTTGGTTGACCCTCTTGGTGCAACCGACTGACTTCAAAACTGACTTCAAACTGACTTCAAAAAATGACTTAAAAAATGACTTAAAAAAAAAATGACTTCAAAATTACTTCAAGTATCTCTCTAAATCTATAAACTCTCTCTCTTAATTTGCAAGTCAATTCAATTCAGTTATTGAAAAAAATTTGCAAACAGAAAAATAAAAAAGATGTAACAATATTTCATTCTAATGTACGGGAAGGTACATAAAATATAATTATTCTATATTGAATGTAACATTGAAAATAACTGAAATTCTCTCTCTGAAATTAACTTTGTTACAATTAACTTTGTTAAAATTAACTTTGTTAAAATTAACTCTGTTACAATTAACTCTGTTACAATTAACTCTGTTACAATTAACTCTGTAACAATTAACTTTTGTGACTTTTAACTTTTGTGAAAATTACTGTTTCACTAAAAAAAAATGTATCACTGGTGTCTGAATGTTCACTGTGTTTTGTGTTAATTCTGGCTCAATACTAAATATTAATTGTTAATAATAATAACTTTTCAAATGTTTAGAAATTATTTTAAAAAAGAGTTTTGTACTTAACAAGATTCCTATGGCGAAATCCTTTTTGAGGTGTGTCCTGAAGACGTCTTGCTGGCTAAAATCTTCTGGTTAAACATCTTCTAGGTAAAAATCTTCTGGGTAAAAATCTTCTGGGTAAAAATCTTCTGGGTAAAAATCTTCTTGGGTAAACATCTTCTTGGGTAAACATCTTCTTGGGTGAACATCTTCTTGGGTAAACATCTTGTTAAAATCTTCTTCTTAGTAGGGTCGCCAATTTTTGTTTATCTTGGTGCAGGGTAATTTCTATCTTGGCCAAAGAGTGGCCTCTTCTTAAAATCTTCTTTTAAAATAATCTTCTTTTAATCCTGGCAGGGATAGCCCAGCTTTTTTAGAATCTTCTTTTCTTCTTCTTCTTCTTATCCTGGCTGGGTCTGGGGTGTCTCGTATAGACGAGGCGTTCTTGTTAAGGGGCAAGGGGGCTCTGCCCCCTCCCCTGCAGCGAGGCTGCAGTCCAAAGAAGAGTCTCGAATGAAGTTCTCTGATGAAGAAGTAATCTGAAGATCTCTGATGAAGTCCAAATATGAGAAGAGCAATCTAGAAGTGTCTTAAATGAAGTCCTATAATGAAGTGAAGTATTTTACAAATATACGTATAATATAACTTAAATGTTTGGGGGGGAGAACAGTTGAAGGTTAAATTTCCCCCCTATTTTTTAAACACATGATCAGATGTTTTTTGAAAGATTTCAACTAAAAACAATAAAAAAATAAAAAAATAAAAAAGAACAGTAGTATCGCTGATTCGACATTTATGGAGGCGATATTATTTCGTATTAGCACATCAACACAATTTTGAGTACATGATTAAGTACGTATTAATTTTGGTTCATTACAATTATGATTACAATTATGGATTACAACTACCAATTTATTCATATTCACTTTTTAATTACAATTCCATTAAAGTACATTGACTACGTCATTTAGTACATTACATCATTAAGTACATTCTTACATTATAAATTAAATCATTACATTTAATTAGTTTCACTGAAGTACATTACAAGTTATTGTTCATTACAGTTTCATTAAAGTACATTACATTATATTATTAAAATATTACAGTTAATTATAATTTCATTGAAGTACATTACGTCGTTTACCATGGTTAGATTATATGGTTAGATTATATGGTTATTAGTACAACACAAGTACATGAGACATGACCCACATGATATAACATAACGCATGATAATATTATAAATTTGAAATCAAAGCGAGACGAGGTATTTTAATCTTTGAGCGTTCGAATCTGCAAGTTCGCGAAATTCGATCACTTACCCTCAGCATTTTCGAGTTCATCTCGGGAGGTCAAATAATTAAAAATAAAATGAAAAAAATAATACGAGAACGTTTTTTCGCGTTCCCGAACGAAGGCAAAGGTTTTGCGTTTCATAGATTGACACGAGTAAAAATAGACTGATAAGTTGATAGGGCATAAGTAGACAATAGGTAGATGAATGAATATGGTTGAATAATAATATTTATACTACATAACATATAAATAATGACTTCTATAGAGTGTACAGTTTTTATTATGATGTTAAAGAATTTTCATACATTGAATACTAGAGATATGATGAAGGGAAATTAATGACAGGAAAATGTGACGTCATAGTTATTGAATTTGTACTTATAGTACGAATCATTGTTAGGAAGATTTACAAGAACGAATTAGAGACACAGAGTGGGAACGTAAAGGGAATAAAGTTATTTTGTGACGTCATAGTGTATAGGTCATTATTACAAATCGAAATTTTACCCAAAACTCGCTTCTGCGATTTTGGCTTCTAACGTAAAAATGGACATTCGAACATAAAACTATTGTTCATTGTTCGCTTTTTACATATATATATATATAAATATATATATATATATATATATATATATATATATATATAAATATATAAATATATATATATATATATATATATATTATATATATATATATATATATAAATATATATATATATATATATAAAATATATAAATATATATATATATATATAAATATATATAAATATATATATATATAAATATATATATAAAAATATATATAAATATATATACAGTATATAAATATATATAAATATATATATATATAAATATATAAATATATATAAATATATATATATATATATATATATATATATATATATATATATATGAAAATATATAAATATATATATAACTATATATAAACTATATATATATATATATATATATACAGGGTGGGTGGAAAGTAGCTCCCTAATTTAAATTACATATAAATTATGTATAAATTGTGATTGTATTGTTATATTGTTATGGTGTGTTCTCTAAAGTGGTACAATTGCAACGGTAATCTTTTTTTCTCTAAAGTGTTCTCTTTGTGTTCTCTAAAGTGGTACAATTGTAACGTTCATTTTTTTTTTCATTTCAGATTGAAGGGTAACATGGCTGAGCGTTTAACACTGCAGGAGCGTGCCCAGTTGGCGGCACGGTACGAAGTTTGGCAATCTGTCGTTCGAGTTCAAAGAAGGTGGCGGGCCATTCACGGACCACGTGCCCAAGTGGACCCGAAAACAATCAAGAACTGCCACTCGAAGCTCATGACCACGGGGTCTGTGGCAGATGTTCGAAGATGTAGTCGCCCTTCGACATCCAGGGCCCAGGAGACGGTGCAGGCAGTTCAGGAAATGTTCGCACGGAGTCCACGAAAGTCAACTCGCCAGGCAGCTCGGGAAAGTGGACTCTCCCGCTACTCATGCGAACTGTGCTGAAGAAGGAGCTGAACTGGCGTGCGTGGAAGCCGCATTACTGCCAATCTCTCTCGGACGAGGACTGCGACATTCGCATGGAGTTCGGGGAAATCATGCTGGCTTGGCATGAAGACTGGCCCCATCTCTTCCGCAACATCCTCTGGAGCGACGAGGCGGTGTTCCACGTCGGAGGCTTTGTCAACCGCCACAATTGCCACTACTGGGCAGGAGAGGATCCCATGGTTACCGCTGAAAAACGGCAGAATCGGTTCAGTGTAACGGTGTGGTGTGGTATGACCTCAGATCAGGTTGTGGGCCCGTTCATTCTGCGCAACACCATGAATGCTGAGCGGTACCTTGCTATGTTGCGAAACGAGGTCTGGCCGGTTGTCAGCACATGGGAGAACATCGACGATCTGATATTTATGCAAGATGGCGCCCCTCCGCACTTCGCTCTTGTTGTCCGTGAGTGGCTGGATGCCCACTTCCCTGGGCGTTGGATGGGTCGTCGTGGTCCACATCAATAGCCAGCCAGGAGCCCCGACTTGACACCGTGCGACTTCTTTCTTTGGGGGTGGGTAAAGGAAGAAGTCTACCGCACCAAACCGAAGACATTGGAAGAACTGGAGGACCGAATTCGGGAAGTCATGTCCTCCATCCCGCCGGAGTTCCTGCTAAAGTCAGTGGACGCCATTCCTGGGCGGCTCCAGAAGCTGGTGGAAAGAGTTGGAGCCCACATTGAATTTTAGAGAAAACCTACCATGTATGCCTACCTTTTCATATTATTTCTTCTGAAATAAATGGATAATATACGTATTTTTTTACCAATCCAAAATAGGGAGCTACTTTCCGCCCACCCTGTATATATATATATATATATATATATATATATATATATATATATATATATTAGGGTGTCTCTTATTTTCGAAGTGTTGATTTTTTTAGGTTGCGCCCCCTCAACCAGTTCCATTGGTTGAAAAAACATCACATATAAATTTTTTTGGATTGAACAATTTTTAGAGGTCGCCCCCGCTTATTAAAGTTCATAAAATATAGCTATTATTTATGCAATTAATATTTGAAATTACTAGCAGTTGTCAAGTATACTAAACATATGTTTTTAATTAATTAATCATCATATTTATGATGAATTCAATTAAATGAATATATTAGAGATAATTGTCAAGTTTGTAGCTGAAAATATTGCTTGATAAGACAAGATCAACCTGTTTAAACATGTTTCATCAAGAATGCTCCAGATTATGTTGCAATTGTTTATTTGTCATCATTCAGTGTTCTGCTGTCATAAGTAAAAGGTGTGTAACTGTGTATCACTATACTTCTTTTTTGCTATTATCAGATAATAAACTATGTTATTTATATTTTTCACAATTATTTATACTGATTTTGTTATTAGTGTTTGAAAAAAATTTAATGAATTTAATGAAAAAATTAGAATTTATGCTCTTATACACATATTATGAAGTTTTAAACAATGTTGCTATTTGTCACAAAGAATTTAATTTAGTTCAATGGAAATTTTACCTGACATGTGTTTCATGATCTGTGTTTCTATCAGTGGCGTCACTAGAGGGGTGCGGGGGGTTTTTGTGCAGTGTTTGAGCAGAAATTTATTATTTTTTATAAAAATATCCCTGTAGTTAGTTATAACAACAAAAACATTTTTCGTAAGCCCAGCTTACATGTATCAATATACCTACAAGGCTAAAACTCTATGCTAATTTACTTTTTGAACCTTCTAATGCGCTCCGGTCAGAGCTGTCATTATTACCCAATTACAATGACGCTTCGAATCACGTGGTTTCGTCTGCACGCTCTACAAGCACGCGCTGTTGTTTTCGTTGCTGCTGGTGTTTTATAGTCGCTGATTTTGTCAAATTTTCTGTTGTTTTAGCTACAATATTGTGGTAATTAGTATTTGTGAACCTATATCAATAACTTTTTTGAGAATGAAGTAGTAATTAAAGGAAAAGAAGGAGAAAAATAAAAAAAGGCTTCCGCTCAGTTGTTGCAGCCTCTGTCTTTATGATGTTGCAGCCTCAAATTTATGAGTATATTTCCATATGCATTTGTCTACAACTTCTACATTATTTGGGCCGTTATTGATTATGCAAACCTAATCCATTAATGTATCTCATGTAACGGTAAAGTTTAACGTTAAAATGAACATAATTTTGATGTAGTTCTTAAACGTTTTTACTTCGAATTCTATTGTTTTCTTACCGAATTTTCACTTTAACCACATGAAACTATGTAAATGTAAATACATTTAGGCTGTGCGTATGATATTGTAATTTAAAGGAGTAATTTTAATTTTGCTAGTTGTTTATGTCACTACTATTGCCATTACATTCAGTGATATACGGGAATTACGATTTACGAGTAACATTAGTACAAAAAACATTACTAAGGATTCTGTATGGTCTGGTACGGGAGGAGGTCCATGGGGGGGGGGTGACACCATGAGTTACCGCACTGGGTGACACCAACCCTAGTGACGCCACTGTTTCTATTTCCAATAAAATAGCAAAATATAAATTTCTACTACAAAAATATTTATTCCTTGTTTCTTAGATTAAAAAATAATAGGAATAATAATTGAGAAAAATACGTTAGATTTATAAAATAGACCAAATTAACTTATGTCTACCAAATTTTTTTTTTTTTGTAATTTAAAAAAGTCAAAACAGTGATTTAGCCCTGCTCTACAAAACCATAACACTACATTAATATTTTGTTTTCTTATTTTGCAGATGAATACAAGAAGACCATTCTATTTGCTCGGATCTACAGTAGATGATATTAAAGGCTCAAAGCTGCCCCCATATAGGCAAGCTTTTGGTTATTTTATGCACCTCCACAGAGAGAAAAACATGACAATCCGCGATGCTCTGCGTCAATCTATTCGAGCCACAATAGTTATCTGGGATAAGGCCAATATTCCTACTCAGCAGGAACCTCGTGCCATGAAGAAGTTAGAGAATTTCTTTAACGAATGGACTTGCTTAAAGAAGCATGCTTCCAGAACAAGCCAGAGCCATAAAACCAAGGAGGCTGATTTTGTAGAGCGATTGGAAGATCTCTTTGACATCGCCCATGGAGACGCTGAGAAGCTGATCAAGAATCGTGAGGACTGGGAGTTCCTTCAACTGCAAAGACAAAAAGGTCGTCCTGGCTCAATCGGTGGTGTGGACACTGTACATCTTCACCGCACAAAAAATGCAGTCAAACGGTTGGAAGCTGAGGCAGAGAGAAAAAGAAAGTCAGAATCTTTGATGGAGGCGTCTACTAGTCAAGTTGTACTGGCTTCTTCCACATCTTCCAGCAACACTGATGAAAGTGAGAATGAGGAGGAGGAGCCCAAAGGAGCTTGTGCTTTACCAAAATCTAAGAAAAAACGAGGCATGAAAAACATCATGACTATTCAGATGTCTGCTGCCCTGGATCGTACACAAATTTCCTCTAGAAAGGCAACATTTATCCTCGCAGAGGCAGCTAAAAGCTTTGGTTTGGACGCTTCAGATTACAACATAAACCAACATTCTATCCATCGCCTTCGAAATAAGAACCGAGCTCGTCATGCTAAAGAACTTAAGGAGCATTTCCATGGAGAATGTTCTATGACAGTCCACTGGGATGGCAAGATGATGGAGGACCTCACCTCGCACAAGCACATTGATCGTCTCCCAGTACTTGTGTCAGGACCTGGTGTTGAACAGCTGCTTGGTGTCCCCAAAATCCCAAACTCAACTGGAGAAGCACAAGCTGAAGCCGTCTTTAACTGCCTGAATGAATGGGGAATTACAGAGAGAGTAAAAGCAATTTGTTTCGATACAACAGCTTCAAACACGGGTCAATATAGTGGAGCCTGTGCTCTCATCGAAGCAAAATTGGGACATGATGTTTTGTACTTGCCTTGTAGACACCATGTTTTAGATTTATTGTTGGGAGCTGCATTTGAAGCAACATTGGGATCTACATCAACTGGTCCAGAGATATTGATCTTTAAGCGTTTTCGTGACAATTGGACTTCTGTTGATCAAAGCCAGTTCCAAACAGGTGAGACAGACACGATTACTAAAGAAGCAATTATCCAGTCTAAAACTGAACTAATTCAGTTTGCTAGATCCCAGGCACCTATGCTACGGGATGACTATCAAGAACTTTTGGATCTGTCCATCATCTTTCTTGGAGGTGTCCCCAATAAAGGCATCAAGTTTCGTGCACCAGGTGCCATGCATCGAGCTCGCTGGATGTCCAAAGCGCTCTATTCTATCAAGATGTGGCTTTTTCGAAACCAGTTCAAGATGACTAAGACTGAAGAACGAGGAATTCGAGATCTTTCCCTTTTTTCTGTTCTCATCTATATGAAGGCTTGGACAACATCCTCACTCCCTATTGAAACCCCATTTAATGACTGGCTCCTTATGAGGTCATTGATTAATTATCCTAACAAAAAGATTTCTGATGCAACTAAAAAAAAGCTCTCTAACCACTTATGGTACCTGTCTGAAGAAGCAGTTGGTCTTGCTTTCTTTGATGAGCGAATTACTACAGATGTAAAGAAACGCATGGTAAAGGCATTAGAAGATGAGTCCACTGATAGACCACCCAAGCGTCCTCGGATTCCTGAATCGACCTTCTGCTCTGGTGAAGGACTACACCAACTTGTTACAAGAAATACTAGAGAATTCTTTACTAAGCTGAATTTGCCAGAAGGATTTCTGAACAAGGCACCCAGCACTTGGACATCCAACTGTGAATATTTAAGGGCCAGAGCTATTGTTGCAGCTCTATCTGTTGTAAATGACCGGGCAGAACGTGCAGTAGCTTTAGTTCAAGAGCTGAATAAGAAATTGACAGTGGGGGAAGAGCAGCTCCAGTTCCTGCTCCAAATTGTTGCAAAACACCGCCAGAGTCACCCAGTTCCATCAAAAACTGTTCTTCTCAAAAAATAACCATCAATGAGGTCGCACCTTAAAATACACCATATTGTATAATCATTGTATATTAAATAAATGTTGTATAAGGAAATAATGCTAATTAAAGTAATTAAAGTATGTAAATAGCACTGGCATTTTGAATTTATCTCTATATAATAAACTAATGGTTTTTTTTTGTAGCAATGCTTCATTGCTGATTGTATATAAAAAAGAGCCAGGAAGGATTTTGGATAGGAGAAAAAGGATTGGGATAAAGAAGGATTGAGGACCAAAGGATGGATTATAACAACATCAAGGATAGGTTAGAAAAGGATCAATGATAAATAAGAAGGCCTATACTTATAAAAACGAATCAAACTAAAAAAAGAAGGAAGGAATTATGTGTATAATGAGCATAATCATATGTCAGGAGCTATTATGCCATGGTCACCATTTTTATTAGCCGGGGGCGACCCCTAAATATGAGCCAATTTGTGTCAAACTTTCAAGTTTTAGTTTTTATGCTAAATGGAACTATTTTAGGGGGCGCAGATAAAATAATTCAACATTTCAATTTTTGACTACCCAATAAGAGACACCATATATATACATATATATATATATATATATATATATATATATATATATATATGTAAAATGAACAATGACTAATCCATATTCATTTTTACATAAGAAACCAAAATCGCCTAAGCGAGTTTTGGATAAAAATTTTATTTGTAGCTTCCTATTTTTGTTTGTGTCATAACCTTACGATCTCCCATTTCTATGGTTTAGTCGTATCCATTTTCCATTTTTATTTTTTGTTATAGAAGTTATTATAATTAATTATGATTGTCTTGCATCTCACCCATGTACTTTGTATTATATTTCTAAAATCTTAATTGTCTATTAATATGAAACACTGTAACAAAACAAAGTTATAGTAACTGTTTAATTATAATTAACTGTAATACTTTTAATTTAATATAATGTAATGTACTTTAATGAAACTGTACTTAATGATGTAATGTACTAAATAACGTAGTCAATGTACTTTAATGAAATTGTAGTTAACGATAATAAATGAATTGATAATTATAATCATAGTTACAGTAGACCAAAATTACAATGTACTCAATGTCCGACCAGACATTATGTCGCCATAAGGAATGTAGAATCGGCGATACTGTTGTTATTTTTTTATTATTATTTTTCCGTTGGCATAAATTTTGATGTGCTTTCACTTTGCCAAATAATTGATGACCTGTTGTTTTTAAAATCTCATAATCATCTTTTTAGATTTAGCTTAATAATGAATCCTGAGTAACTTTTGCCATGTCATGTTTGTATACATTCTTTCTTCGTTATAAAAGATGAAGTCATCTCTTACCTAAGCATTTAATTGTAAATCTTAAACCTTTAATTTTTACTCATATGCATATTTTAGTGTAAAGATGCATAGTTCAATTTCCACTTTTAGTTAACTTGGCAGATCATGACAACATCAGATCTGAAAATACGCAATTTAAGATAAAAATATGGCTTCATCTTCAAATATCTTGTTTATTCGTTTAAACCTTACCGCAGCTAAAAAAATTACTTTATTTTCAAATATTGTGCAAAATTAATGCAGCCTCTTCAACATTTAATAATGATGATGTTAGTAGAATCGGGGTATATAAAGCCCACCAATTTCTTCCATGTTTATTCAGAAGCTAATTCAGAGGCTGAGCACTACCTGTATCTTTTAGCAGTAAAGTTACAGTTGTTATAATGTTTCAGACCAACAAAGACCCTAGGATCCACTCACGGCTGGTCTACCTAACTGTGTTCGTGTATTGGGTATGTCCTCCGTGGTGGCGGAGGAGACCTACAATTTTACGTGGGTTCCGAACCACAAGAACATAAGAAATTTATGTAAAAACTGCTGGTAAATTGGCAACGACCAATTTTTACGAAACTAAATAATTATCAATTTAAAACTAATTAATTATCGATTTAAAACTAAAGATAGAATCTCTGATCCAGAGGATCAAGTCATAATAGACTACTATCCACAAATATGTTACACTCTATATCTATTTATAAAGGACATGCAAATATATCGTGCAAATATATCGGATCCAAAGAATCCAGTCAATTTCATTACGGTATCCATCAAGTCACGGTCCATATCGATAGCGGACCAAGTCAAAATTTACAATCATATACATTACAATATATACACTTACGAGAAAAAGAGTAGGTGTGGCTGTAAAGACTGTACAGTAATGTAGAAATGTGTGTGCACCCATTTTGGGTCTCCCATTTAAAGGTGTTTGTGGGCCAAGTGAAGATCATGAGTTATTCAATACCTCACAGTACTATGGGGGGCACCGCTCGGCAGAGGAATCTCTTTAAATGGGGTGTGTAAGGACAGAGAGTATCCCCTAACCCAAGACGCTGCCTCCTTATATCCCACAACACTTGTGTTGAGCTGTGGGATCTATCCCCAGAAAGCCTTAATTTTACTACCTTAAACTATACCCTTTCTATCAACATATGCGTCTAATCGATTTTTAACATGTTTATAGACGTTATATATAAATATATATATATATATAAATATATACATTATATATATATATATATACATACATATATATACATATATATATTATATATACATAACATATAATATATATATAATATATATCGTAAAGAACGACGCTTGTATAGGAGATATTCGCGCAAGACGAGAATATCTCCTATACAAGCGTCGTTCTTTACGTTATTTATACTGCGTGTTCTTTGCAGTTGAATGTATAATAATATATATATATATATATAATATATATAATATATATATTATATATATATATATATATATAATAATTATATATATAT
>JAJOZX010000460.1:75000-80000 GCA_023014485.1 Bathynomus jamesi | reverse complement strand
TCCATATTACTAAAGCAGACAAGGCTAACACCATAGTTATTATGGACAAAGTGGAATACATCGGAAAGATGAACGAGCTTCTCCAGGACCCCGCCACATACAGCAAACTTAGGAAGAACCCGCAGGATGACGTCATCAAATCATTTAATAGTGGCTTGAAACGCATTCTCAAAGATCATAAGGACTTAATTCCGCTTTTCATGTCCACTTCACCTGCTCTGCCCTACCTTTACGGTCTTATTAAAACCAACAAACCTGGCAACCCTATGCGCCCTATTATTAGCTCGGTGGGCTCTATTACTTATAAACTCTCCAAATGGCTTGTCAAAGTCTTGTCCCCCATTCTCGGAACTATCTCTGATTCACATGTAAAAAATTCCATGGATCTTACTGAAAAATTGAATAATGCACGTACTGTAACTAACGATAGATGATCAGTTTTGATGTTTGTTCATTGTTTACAAAAGTGCCGATAGACGATATGCTTGACTTTCTCTCCCAAGAATTACATAAGTATGACCTGCCACTACCTTCACACATTGTTTTCGAACTTATTAAGCTTTGCATCAAAGACTGTAAATTCACTTTCAATAACGAGTATTATCAACAAGTTTTTGGGATGGCCATGGGCAACCCCTTATCGCCCCTCCTCTCCAATATTTATATGGAGTTTTTCGAAATTACTTATATTTCGAGAATCCTGGGGGTTGGCATCCCGTGGTTGCGGTACGTCGACGATATTTTGTGTATCTGGCCCATGAATCGTGACCTGGATAACTTCCTCCTTCAGTTAAATGATCAAGTCCCCTCCATTAAGTTTACTTTAGAAGTGGAACAAGACAATTCAATCCCATTTTTGGATGTGCGTGTACATAGGGAAAGCCCAGGGTTTAAGTTTAGTATCTATCGGAAAACAACAAACAATTTGTCCTACGTACACCTTTACTCGGGACATGACACCCCCACTAAGAAGGCCATTTTTTCATCAATGTTTCTCCGCGCCCTTAGGATCGCCAGTCCGGAATACATCGATGCCGAATTGGAAAAAATCAACGGTATTGGAAGTGATTTGTGTTATCCATCTGCGTTTATGGAATCTTGTCTCAACAAGGCAAAACGAACTTTCTATCGTGTCAATAATAACACTCGTACTTTGTCAAAAAATATTTTAGTACTTCCATTTTTCCCGGGCTTTTTAGGCATTGCTAATGTACTTAAACTTTTGGATATTAATTTAGTATTTTCATATAACAATATTGTGAAAAATATCATAGTAAAAAATAGCCCTACCAATAATTCAGGCATTATCTATAAAATTGGTTGTAAACAATGTGATTCCTTTTACATAGGTCAGACGGGAAAGGATTTGCACACACGTATAAAACAGCATCAATATTCCGTTAGAACAGGACAGTTGTCCAGTGCCCTTTTTGTCCATTTGTCAGAGTTAGCCCACTGTATTGATTGGAATAATGCTTCAGTTTTTATTCCATTCTAGCAACATTGTTAATAGAAATATTCTTGAGTCTGCCATTATCCAACTTTCAAATAACTTCAACATAAGCAAAGGTCTTTTTCAACTCGATCCTGTTATTTTGAATTCCTTCCAAACAGATTTAGATAAGAAAGGTAGAATACTAAATCTTTGGTAAACTTGTCTGCTATTTTATTAACTTTTAATTTGCATTTTATTTTTATATATATCGAAACCTGACCATAGGCAGAGTGTTAAAACCCGGGCAGTATTCCAATATAAATTTGTATTTTTATAATCCATTTGATCTTGTGCTAAAAATCGATATTATTCCTTACAAATCTGTACGCCTCACGGATAATCCTTTAATTTTTAATTTTTAATTTTTATTTTTACTTCTCTGTTTATTGCATATATATATATATATATATATATATATGTATATATGTGTGTATATGTATATATAGATATGTATGTATGTATATGTTTGTGTGTGGTATGTATGTATGTATGTTATTTATTTTTCTTTTTTTTTTTCTTTCTGTAACCTATATATAGGCTGTTACCCTTTTATGTACTTCAGTGTTCCTGAGGATGTCATTAGACGAAAGCGCTTGAGCACCATTTTGTGTTTCCTTTCCTTCGTGGTTTTATTCATCATATATATAATATATATATATATATATATATATATATATATATATATATATATATATATATATATATATATATATGATGAATAAAACCACGAAGGAAAAAGAAACACAAAGGGGTGCTCAAGCGCTTTCGTCTAATGACATCCTCAGGAACACGAAAGCGCTTGAGCACCCCTTTGTGTTTCTTTTTCCTTCGTGGTTTTATTCATCATAAATACTTTTCACGTGTCACTTTCGTGAAATAATTTTTCATATATATATATATAATATATATATATATATATATATATATATATATATAAATATATATATATAATATATATAATATATATATATAATATATATATATATATATATATATAATATTTATATATATATAGATATATATATATAATATATTATGTATATATATAGACATATATATTATAATATATATATATATAGATATATATATAGATAGATATATATATATATATATTGCATATAACTGCAATGACCGCGCAGTATATAAATGAATAGAAACGACATAAGTGTTAAGGAACGTTTCTGCACACGAGGAGGAGAGATAACGAATAATGAAAAATGAGGCGAACCGCCCAGGAATCGAACCCAGGGCCTTCCAATTGCCGGTCGGACGCTCTACCATTATGCTACGGACCTCACTCAATCACAAATCGAAATTCTCCCACATAGGGCAGAAACCAATGCCCTGAGAGGGCACCCTCGCAAATCGTGAATATGCGCATATAACTGCAATGACCGCGCAGTATATAAATGAATAGAAACGACATAAGTGTTAAGGAACGTTTCTGCACACGAGGAGGAGAGATAACGAATAATGAAAAATGAGGCGAACCGCCCAGGAATCGAACCCAGGGCCTTCCAATTGCCGGTCGGACGCTCTACCATTATGCTACGGACCTCACTCAATCACAAATCGAAATTCTCCCACATAGGGCAGAAACCAATGCCCTGAGAGGGCACCCTCGCAAATCGTGAATATGCGCATATAACTGCAATGACCGCGCAGTATATAAATGAATAGAAACGACATAAGTGTTAAGGAACGTTTCTGCACACGAGGAGGAGAGATAACGAATAATGAAAAATGAGGCGAACCGCCCAGGAATCGAACCCAGGGCCTCATTTTTCATTATTCGTTATCTCTCCTCCTCGTGTGCAGAAACGTTCCTTAACACTTATGTCGTTTCTATTCATTTATATACTGCGCGGTCATTGCAGTTATATGCGCATATTCACGATTTGCGAGGGTGCCCTCTCAGGGCATTGGTTTCTGCCCTATGTGGGAGAATTTCGATTTGTGATTGAGTGAGGTCCGTAGCATAATGGTAGAGCGTCCGACCGGCAATTGGAAGGCCCTGGGTTCGATTCCTGGGCGGTTCGCCTCATTTTTCATTATTCGTTATCTCTCCTCCTCGTGTGCAGAAACGTTCCTTAACACTTATGTCGTTTCTATTCATTTATATACTGCGCGGTCATTGCAGTTATATGCGCATATTCACGATTTGCGAGGGTGCCCTCTCAGGGCATTGGTTTCTGCCCTATGTGGGAGAATTTCGATTTGTGATTGAGTGAGGTCCGTAGCATAATGGTAGAGCGTCCGACCGGCAATTGGAAGGCCCTGGGTTCGATTCCTGGGCGGTTCGCCTCATTTTTCATTATTCGTTATCTCTCCTCCTCGTGTGCAGAAACGTTCCTTAACACTTATGTCGTTTCTATTCATTTATATACTGCGCGGTCATTGCAGTTATATGCGCATATTCACGATTTGCGAGGGTGCCCTCTCAGGGCATTGGTTTCTGCCCTATGTGGGAGAATTTCGATTTGTGATTGAGTGAGGTCCGTAGCATAATGGTAGAGCGTCCGACCGGCAATTGGAAGGCCCTGGGTTCGATTCCTGGGCGGTTCGCCTCATTTTTCATTATTCGTTATCTCTCCTCCTCGTGTGCAGAAACGTTCCTTAACACTTATGTCGTTTCTATTCATATATATATATATATATAGATAGATATAGATATATATATATATATATGTATATAGATATAGATATAGATATATATATATATATATATAGATATAGATATATATATATATATATAGATATATATATAGATATATATAGATATAGATATATATATATATATATAGATGTAGATATAGATATATATATATATAGATATAGATATATTATATAGATATATATATATAGATATAGATATATATAGATATATATATATATAGATATAGATATATATATATATATATATATAGATATATATATATAGATTATATATATATATATTATATATATATATATATATTATATTATTATATATATAATATATATATATATACAGGGCGTCCCAAAAAAATGTATACACACTTTAAATAATTATAAAGGCAGTGTTTATTAAATACATTTCATTTTCAAAATGTAATAGAATCTACAGACATTATTTAATTGTTTTTCTCAACGCCTGTTTTCAAACCGACGTCCGTTCTGGTCCAGGCACTGCTGATAACGCGAAGCAATGGAATCGCAAACATCACGAAACATTTCGTTTGGTATTTGTGTGCATTCTCGTTCAATGGCTGCTCTCAATTCAGCGACTGTTGCAGGTTTTATAGCGTAGACTTTGTCTTTTAAGTATCCCCATAAAAAAAGTCTAGTGGTGTGAGGTCTGGTGAACGCGGAGGGTATTCTACGAAACCCCTTCGTCCAATCCACATCCACGTCGTGCCAAGTACCACTCGCAATACTCCACTCTTCGGTCCGGATCATCTTCATTAATAGCATGGACTAATCTTGGAATGTAACTTTTCCATTGACAGCGCTTCAAAATGCGTTG
>JAJOZX010000460.1:67500-72500 GCA_023014485.1 Bathynomus jamesi | reverse complement strand
AGATCACAAAATTTAAATAATAAAGAAGAAAAATGGAAAGATAAACTGGAAAACTTATTTGACATTGCTCATGAGAATGCTATGCAGCTTATAAAAATAGAAGATGATAAGAAATTCTTGAAAATGCAACGTGAGAAAGGACGTCATGGAAAAATGGGTACCATTGATAAGGCTGTTGCTAAAAAAGAGCAAAGAGCAGCAGAAAAGCAACATTATGAAAAGAAGAAAGCAGAAGAAGAGATCAAAAGAAAGAAGAATGAAGAGGCTGTCATACTCACCAGTACATAATCAGAATCAGAGGAGAGTAAAAGTGATGAATCTGGTTTCTGTGCTGCACAACCTTCAACATGGAAAAGTAAGGTAGGCAAACGTAGAAAATTGTTTGATGATAAATTATTAGGAAGTCTTGATGTTGCAAAATTGAGTGACAGAAATGCGTCTCTAGTTTTAATGCCAACAATCAGACATCGCTTGAATGGGGCATCTGCGAACAAATAAAATGCATGTGTTTCGATACAACGGCAGCCAATACTAGTCCTAGAAATGGTGCAGCTATTCTTCTAGAACAAAAATTCGACAACGATTTATTGTGGCTGGCATGTCGACACCACATATTTGAAATTATGCTGGAAGCTGTTGTTTCAAAGTCTTTATCACCATCTTCTGGCCCAGATATAGTCCTTTTTAAGAAGTTCAGAGAAAAATGGTCAAGCATTAATAAGGAGGACTACGAAACAGTATTATCAGATCCAGATATCTATGAAAATATTCATGACATCAAAGATGACATAATTATATTTGCAGCAAATCAACTAGACACATTCCAACCAAGAGACGATTACCTAGAACTATTGCAGTTAACAATTATTTTTTTGGGAGGTGAACCAAAAGGTGGAATCAAATTTAAACATCCAGTGGGACTTCATCGGGTTAGGTGGATGGCCAAAATTACATATTCATTAAAATTTTTTGTTCAAATCTCAGTTCAAAATTTCAGTAAAAGACAAAAAAGGACTAAAAGACATCTGTCTATTTGCTACTCGGTTATATGTAAAGGCATGGTTTACAGCTCCTGTGCCATCTTGCGCTCCTCGTCTTGATCTGGAATTATTACAGAATCTTGTAGTCTACAAACAAATAAATGACACAATTGCATTTGTTGCTATTAAAAAACTGTTAGGTCACCTCTGGTACCTATCAGAAGAACTGGTAGCGTTGGCCTTTTATGATGATGAAGTGCCTACTGAAACAAAAAAAATGGTAAAGGCCTTGCAAAATACAACAGAAACTCTTCCTGCAAAACGGGCTTTTCTAGATCCTGCACTTATTCTAACGAAGAAATTAGAAGATTTTGTCACATCAAATACTCAAAGATTCTTTACAATAACAGAATTTAGTTCAAAATTTTTATTCAAAGATGCTAAAGAATGGCATAATGATGAAGAGTTTAACTCCGCTAAGAAATCTATCAAACAGTGGAAAGTCGTGAATGATATAGCTGAAAGAGGAATAAAATTAATGGATGAATATAATAAAATACTAACACATGACGAAGATCAAAAACAATTCTTGCTACAAGTAGTGAAAAACTACAGGGCTGTTTACCCTGATAGAAAAAAAGAAACATTGATGAAGTAAGGACAGCTAATGTCTCAAATATCATGCTGTTTAATTATGCATGCTTGTGGTTATGGTAGGACCTACGGGGGAGCTTTCCACATTAAAAAAAAGCAATGCGCCTTGTACTGTACCTCCTGGGTGGTGTGGAAAAATTTGACAATTTGAGTCGTTCTGTCAATTTTTAATTGCTGGTAGCAACCCTTAAAAATTAAAAATTTGCTAAAATATTTTAGGATAGTTATTTTTGTGCTGAAATGAACCATTTAAAGGGTTGAACACATTAAAATATAAAAAAATCTTTTTACCCCCATATTTGAATCACCCTAATATATATATATATAATATATATATATATATATTATATATGATGAATAAAACCACGAAGGAAAAAAGAAACACAAACGGGTGCTCAAGCGCTTTCGTCTAATGACATCCTCAGGAACACTGGAGTGAAAGGACAGATCAAGGCAATATATAGGTTACAAAAATAAACATACATACATACATATTCATATATATACATATACATATATATATATATATATATATATATATATATATACATATATATAGTAAGCATAGAAAAAATTGTGGGAGGAGCCAACATTTATAGTTTATGAAACAGATCACAAAAGAATAAAGAAATAAAAATAAATATAAATATAAATTGAGAAAAAATTAATTACCAAATAGTGCCTTAGTGATATATGTCACAGCCTAAATAATCATAAAGAAATAAACAGGCAAATAAAAAACCACAAATATATATCATACATATATATATATATATATATATATATATACATATATATATATATATATATATAAAAAGACACTTTTAGCACTTTGGCCGACCTTCAATATAAATTCAAATGGCTTGTTTATGGAACAGGTCACAAAAGAATAAAGAAATAAAAATAATATAAATATTGTAAGTGGAGTCTATAAATTCAAGCTCAAAAGGGAAGTTTTACAATCAATTTAATAGATGATGCCAAATTGATATATATGTCACAAAGAAATAAAGAAATAAACCACAAAAAAAAAAAAAAATAAAAAAAAAAATAATAATTATTAAAAAAATAATAAAAAATAATAATAATAAATTGAAAGATAAATTTTAAGAGAGGCAACCAATTTATAAGGGAAAAAATAACCACATATGCATATTATAGTCACAAACGAATAAAAAAGTACAAGTAAATATAAATTGGAAAACAAAATGATGCCTAGATGATATATAAAGAACAATAAAATATATATACAACATATATACGGTATATATACGAAATAAAACGCAATATATACAGAATATATATATATATATATGCATAAGGGAAAAAAAATTACCAAATTTGTTTTTATAATTATTGTCTGAAAAAACGGTAGGTCGCAAAAGAATAAAGAAATAAAAATAAATATAAATTGAAAAAAAATTACAAATAATACACGTACCCATGTATACCCGCATAACCAAATATATATACATATACACACATATATACAACACACACACACACACACATATATATATATATACACATACAAGCTTGACAATCGCGAAATGAGAAATCATCGCGCAGAACCTTTGTGAGGTTGTAAGGTAAGGTAAGGTACATACACATATATATATATATATATATATACGTTTAACTGCATACATACATACATACATACATACATATACACACATACATACATACATATACACACATATATACATACAAACACATTTAACTGCAATGACCACACACATACTCACATACACATACATACATACACATACACGCATACAGCAAAAAATTGAAAAATAAAATTGTGAGAGAAACAAAAGACAAAAACAAATTTTTACCAAAGATTTAACAACCTGCCCTTTTTGTTTAAATCCATCTGAAGGAATTCAGAGCAACGGGATCGAGTTGAAACAGACCTTTACTCATGTTAAGGTTATTTGTAAGTTGAATTATAGCCGACTCAAGAATATTTCTATTAACAATGTTGCTAGAGTGAAACAAAACTGAAACATTATTCCAATCAATACAATGGGATAACTCTGACAAATGGACAAAAAGGGCACTGGACAACTGTCCCGTTCTAACGGAATATTGATGCTGTTTTACACGCGTTTGCAAATCCTTTCCCGTCTGACTTATGTAAAAGGAATCACATTGCTTACACCCAATTTTATAGATAATGCCTAAATTATTGGTAGGGCTATTTTTTACTATGATGTTTTTCACAATATTGTTATATGAAAAACTACACTGATATCCAAAAGTTTAAGTACATTAGCAATGCCTAAGAAGCCCGGGAAAAATGGAAGTACTAAAATATTCTTTGACAAGGTGCGAGTGTTATTATTCACACGATAGAAGGTTCGTTTAGCCTTATTAAGACAAGATTCCATGAACGCAGGTGGGTAACACAACTCACTTCCAATACCGTTGATATTTTCCAATTCGGCATCGATGTATTCCGGACTGGCGATCCTAAGAGCGCGGAGAAACATTGAGGAAAATATGGCCTTTTTAATAGGGGTGTCATGTCCAGAGTAAAAGTGTACGTAGGACAAATTGTTTGTTTTTTTCGATAGATACTAAACTTAAAACACGGGCTATCCCTATGAACACGCACATCCAAAAACGGGATTGAGTTGTCTTGTTCCACTTCTAAAGTAAATTTAATGGAGGGGACTTGGTCATTTAACTGAAGGAGGAAGTCATCCAGGTCACGATTCATGGGCCAGATACACAAAATATCGTCGACGTACCGCAACCAAGGGATGCCAACCCCCAGGATTCTCGGAATGTAAGTAATTTAAAAAAACTCCATATAAATATTGGAGAGAAGGGGCGACCCTTTGTCGCCCCTTCTCTCCAATATTTAATTGGAGTTGTTAATTCTTCTCTTTCTATAATACTCTGATACTTTCTCTGATACTAAAATTATCGACTTTTCTTTTATAACTTATCGACTTTACTGACTAAGTTCTTCTGAAGAGAGCACGGCTCGAAGGGAAAAATAAAAAAGTTTCTCACTGTAATTTACTTCTAAAAAATGTAGAGGTAGTGCTCTGAATTTTAGAGGGGTATAGGTTCGACCTCTTTCGACCATGACTCAGGCCGGAATCTAAAAAGTTAAGGAGGCAAGGGGCCTCTGCCCCCTCCCCGCAGCGAGGCTGCTAACAAGGGAGTCTCGTAGTAGTGACCAACGAAGAGTCCCGTAATGAAGTGTAGTTCATTTTACAAATACATGTATAATATAAGCCTAATTGTTGGGGGAAGGCAGTTGAAGGTTAAGTTCCCCCCTTTTAAACACATGATCAGATGTTTGAAAAATTCAAAATAAAAAAAATAAAAATAAAAAACTAATTTGTATTT